>JAOBAT010080417.1:47946-93927 GCA_026413305.1 Hydrozoanthus tunicans | reverse complement strand
TAAAAATTCACCGGTCATATCTACCAACCCAATATAGGGATCACCCCCCCCCCCCCGGGCTTAATTGTAATTAAATTGACAGTTTACAGTGTTAGGGATATTACCTTATCTCACCTCTTCATCCTATGTTATGCATAAGGCCTCCACATGTTTCCAGCCTCCCCAGGAACCTCATTCCAGGCCATGACCTGCTGTCTGCATCCTTCCTCTCCTTTTCTACTGTTTTAGCTACATAATGTTGTGTTTAGCCTCCTGATCCTTCTTTTACCTTCCAAACTCGATGTCAGAGTGATGTTGTCTTGGCATTTAGTGTACCACATGTCCTAGCCATCTCCATCACCTCCTCTTAATTGTGGTACTTAACCAGTTGCACACTTAGAGCTCATTTAATTCCTCCTCGGAAATTAAGTTGGTCCAATAGATTTCCAGCCATTTAATTTTGAAATGAGTCCATTCCTTCCTTGTGATATTACAAGATAGGAAATGACAGACATCTATTAATCATTTCCTGAAGTAGAGGTGACTAGTGATGGACATTTACCAAGCCCAATGCAAGATGACAAGTTAAATATCTTTTACTAGTCAGCAACACTGAGGGGGATAATTGTTTTAGTATTAACAAGCCTACTTTTTTGTTAGTGAAAGAGCTTTCAAAATAAGCGTATTCCAAATAAGTTTTTAAATATTGGACATATTACCAAGAATTATTCAGTTAACACAAGTCTTATTTCAAGCAAGAGATGAAGGATAGCAAAACAGTATTTTCCCTGTTATCACATTAAAAATGATAGTGGTCATCTTAAACATTGCTAAATTGTTACTTTTCAATGGTTACTTGCTATATAATTTATGTAATGAACTTGTCAACATTAGATAAGATTCAAAATAAAGTGGAGACATAACTGAGAGAAAAAAAAGAGTTTTGATGGGAATTGAGCCCAGACTTTCTGTATACTAGTTGGGCACTCTACCGCTTCACAAAAATAACCCAAATAAAGTGACCTTGCTTACCATAACAGTTCCTATAGCTCAGTTGTAGAGCATCCGACTAGTATATAGAAGGTCTTAGGTTCAATTTCCATTGATCAGGAACTTATTTTTTTCAGAGTTAAGTCTCTCCATCATTTTTAACCTAATATCAAGTTACCAACTAAATTGGCCAATTAAATTCTCATCAAAATATATATGCTTTAAAACACAGAAGTTTAAATGTTGCTGTAAAAATGGATCTCAATAAAATGAAATCACTTTTTATTTCACTTGTTCTGCACACTTGTTGTTTGATTGCCTTCATATCTAAATCATTACTATTTGTGTACAATAAATTACATATTCATCACACCCTAATTAAAATAATTGTCTCTATCTGACCAAAAAAGCAAATCAAAAAAAAATTCCTTAAAAGAATGAAAACCAACAGTAAAACTAAAATAATTTAAAAGTTATACATTCTGTATTAATTTTTTCCACTGCACTATTACACCCAATTCATATAATAAAGAATGCAAGCAAATATGCAGGTAAATAATTTCAGGTTCGTAAAAATGCGTTTCGGCCCCAAAGTAACTATTATATTATATAAAACCAAGAACATAAATACATATGAACTTAAAGTTAAATAAGGGTGAAACTATTTTCGTCCAAAAATTGAAATTCTCATACGAAATTCTTGCTGCGGTGACCAAACTTAAATAGCACATCAAGAAATTTAAAAATACTCATCAATTAATTACTTAACTTAATTGTCGCCTGGTGCGTGTCTGTAACTTTTTGCATAAAAAGTTTTCAATAAACGAGACATGAGTGCAAGTTATTGAATAAACAAGCTGCTCGGCCGTTTAAATTGACTCGGAATATTTTCATTGATCTAATTCAAGTTGGTCCTCTAGACTTAACTTAAAAAAAGCACGTCGAAGTCGCCAGACAAAACGCGTTGTTTTTAAAAACCAACGTACCCTAATAAAATACTCTAATTTTGTCTGCGAAAAACTTTCATGGGAATAAAATCAACCCTTGAAATCAGTAATCCTAAAATATCTTGTGTTTTCAAAGTAACTTTTGCACCACTAAGAGGTAATTAAAATCCTCTCGCTTGTACTTGCAGCCATATTTACTTTGCTGTGCACTGACTGTACGCTTGTCCATCTCTCAGACACGTGCCGCATTCACTTCGCCATTTTTTGTCTGCTCTAAATTCTCGAAAAAGTAAACAATACACTCGTATGTCAGAAACATAATTGCTGTGTTTGGGACAGTACGCAAAAGATAAGTTGACAGCCCTCCATATAGCCCTCGAACTCCTTCTTCGTTCAATATCGTTCTGAGAGTTTGAAACAAATGTCGATATCTTGGCTTTCCTAATAGTTCGCTTTCTTGTTGTCGAAGTCTTGTTCTTGCAACTTCATGGGGATAGCACAGACTTGAGGCAATACTCTTCGAGATTCCTGCAGCTATCATACACTCCACAGCATCGAAATTACTTTCGGTTACGAAGTGATAGTGCGTCAGTTCTGATTTTATTTTCTCGTAAATAGCAAAATGGATGACTGTTTCAGAAATGCCCATGTATGAAGCAGTAAGACCGCGGTAGAATGCCCTCATTCCTTCAGATTTGTAAGTGTCACGTATAATTTCAAACGCTTTAACTTTTTTACCCTCTCGACAGTCAAGCTGTAATCGGGTCTTAATAAACCAAAGAGGGTTCGTGATTGTGTGGTTAGTGAACGAAGCAACTGCAGCAGCAAGCATGTGAACTAACGGGCTCTCAACCGCAAACTTGCCAGAAGAATTTAAGAAATCTTTGTTTTTGGTGTATATAGCGAAGTAAATCGCCCTTGATGGTGTAACGCCGAGCAGTGTTGGCCCAAGTCCTTTAAATAACGCTCCATATCCTTCGGTTCTGATCATTTGTCGTAAATATGGTATAACACCGCGGTACTTAGTGATGGTTTTAGGACGAGACATTGAGTGAGGGCTGACTGCCAGTGTGGGCGACAAAGTTCGCGAGATATCTACGTTGAGTAAAGCAGATCTTTGAAGACGAAACGCCGATGACTGAAGACGAGTTTGGATTACCTCTAAGGGGCAAGTTACCACTGCTCCGACAGAACCCCCTATGCCGCCTCCAAGTAGATGAACCACGGCCGAATGGTTCTTTTTAAAGGAACTCATATTAAAATTACTTCTTGCGTCGATAGCCAAACAAACTTCGTCTTCGCCTAACTACGCGGTTCTCTGTTTTGGCTGAGAGACAACTCTATCATCTCTTCTTCCTCTCATCTTCATGTTTAACCTTAGAAACGAGATCGAGCATATTAAAATACAAATTAAGAATGGAGTCCGGTCAGTTCCTACCTCTTCCAAGTTCGAACCGGCTTTATTTCTCATGGGGGAAAAAGACGTAAGACTACACTTACGTCAGAAACACGCCTCCAGGTTGCCTAATATGGATATGAATATGCACGTGACTAAGCCGTCACGGGAACTAGTTTTGTCACGGCCCACGGAAAAATTTTAAGAAATACGTTTTAAATAAATTTCTTCCATGCAAAGACTTACAAATTTAGTCAAGATTCCGTAAAAAAAAACATTGGAAATAAAGTTCACCTACCTGATTACACCTCGTGTAGCATATCACACGGGCTGGGGGAGTGGAGAGAGAGGAGCGGGCGGTACGGGTAAGAAAAGATCTCAGAGGGGGTGGGGAAGGGGGGGGAGGGGGCGGCAGGGGTACAGGAGCGAAGCCGACGATCCACATTTGGCCATCCGCATTGATAGATCCACAGTTTCGACGCAATTCGAAAATTATGCTTTGAATCTGTAGTCCGCCCAACCTTCTTGTCAAAACCCGAACCCATTCAGCAGATTTATTCGCTCAATTTATTTTTGAAATCTCCAGATCCTTTCACTCCCTCGTACAGGCTCGATAATTCAAACTCCTCTCCGCCCTCCCCAAAAATACAAGTACTTTGATAGTTCCAGTCCCTCCCGACCCTGCCATTTGTCTGCTCCAAAAATTGTTTTTTTGACGTAAAATCAGTTTTAAAAAAAAAACTGTTAAAGTTAAACTTTTCAACCACTACTTGATTAAAAAATGCTAGTTACATGGCCTGGTTTTGTGTTGCCTGTTGATACAAATGTTGCAAAATTCCCCCAAAAGAAAAAAAAATCCATTTCCAGGGGTTTTAATATACTTTTCCATACTACCAGCTTGTTCTTTATATCTTCAAGAAATTTTTTATTATGGAACCTATAGTATGTTATAACATGAAGTACCGAGAGTAAATCAGCAGCAACATTATATAATCTTGGGTAGCAAGAAACCATGTCACAATGGATACAGGGATCTCTCTTGGTATAAAACAAGAATAAGAGTTGGTTGTTTAGCGATAGTTACCTAGATATGCTCAACAACGATTTTGTTTTTTCGTTTTCAGCATTAGTTATTGCTGTTCTTACAATACTGATGGCATCTATTTTAGTAAATCTTCGAAGTAAACGATGTTCAGAGAGTCATAGCCTTAGGACTATGGTCAGTCATTATGTTATCTTTAAAATAATGACTTTACTTGGTTTAATGAGAAGGAAGAAACTGGAAACAGTCACTCAGAATTGCGCAAAGGTTCAAGAGGAGCTACTGATGGAAATGTTACGGACAAATGGAGGAACAAAATATGGAATGGATTACAAGTTGCTTGAGATGAAAAATAAATCTGACTTTGTTGCCACACACCCCATGACAAGATATAGCCATTACCAGAGCTACATTGGTAAGACATTTTTGAAATAACCTCGGAACTTTTAGAACAGTTGATTGAGCTAGGTAATCATGGAGGTGGTGGGGAGGGGATATTCACCCTAAAAGTTTTTTTGGGGAAAGCCAGGTATTAGTTACTGAATGTGCCCCTCAAAACTTTTCGTGGCAGTTAAATGCACTTATTATGAAACCATAAATTCAAGTTTATCTGAAGTATTTACTAAGAATATGGTGGTTCTTTAAACAAGTTTTAAAAACAATTGAAGAATAATCATGATATAATGCGTACTGTAACTGGTTACAAATCTATTTGTATATAAGAATACAAAACGCTTGTGGCATAAGAGGGCAAGAGAAAGTTTCTTTCTTAAGGTTATTTTCTACAAGGCTTCACTTCGCTCTCTCTCGACACTTTCCTCGGGCCCTCTTATGTCATATTTTAACCATTTTACAAATTGTATATAAACATGTGTGATGCTGTTTTATTCCCTTATTGTTATGTGCACTACAAAAAAAACCACAGATCAACCTTTTTACTTTTATTACCATTTACAGGGTTTAAAATATGCCTCATTTTTTAGGTTGTTCAATATATGTAGGCCGTTATTTTGGCACGAACAGATTTACATAACATATTGTTGTAGCAAGAAAATGTAAATCAATGCTTCTCATATGAAATGCAGTTTTCTGAGGTGATAAAATCAGGCTCATCTCTATCCATTTTCTGATTCCCCCTTTATAGAACCGCTTTATCTTAAATTACAAAGAAAAATAACATTAGCAGAAGGATTGCGAATTTTCCAGCTATTGCCCACAGCTGCTCTTTTGAACACTGATTTTTCATTGCTAATACCTGCTAACTCAATATTCAAAAATTAAAATACCTTGTTTGTCATAGACAAAGTGGCAAAAGGTGAGCAAAATGTGTTGACGTCACAGAAACCATTACAGCTTGGGGTGACTTCCGGTACATCAGGCAGTATCCACTTATTGGTGTTCACAAAAAGTGCTTCTGCAGCCTTTTTTATGAAAGGGATTGTGTCTGTGTTTGATTCCATGTTCCAATCATTTCCAGAGGTGAGGATTACATTTCTGAATTGAAATTTAAGACAAAATCAAATATATACTAAAATATCAAAAATGGTAATATAAAGTTAAAAGGTAGTTTTAAAACAAGCGTTTTCAACTTATAAAGTCATCTTCAGGTAAATTAACTGCGCTAATTAGTACACATAGTTTATATGCAATTGGCAGTTGTTAAGTTATCCCTAAGGAGAATAGAGACAATGAGAATGCATGGACTTGTTTGTTCAAATTAGGGCGAATTTTTGCAATGTTCAAGGATTCTAAGATGTGGCGGGTAGTCCAGGAATAAGCAAAAGTCACACCTTCCCAGGAGAACAAATGGTTAGGATGACAGGCGAGATGATGGGCAGGTTCAGAAAGCTTGCAAATATCTAGTTGTTCTTTTACTCCCTCTTCAAGGTTTTGTGAGGTTTCTCCAATGTAATTAGCTCTGCAGTTGCATGTGCCATGGTAAATGACGTGTGTTCACAAATTCAAAATTATTCTATCATGGAAACTTTTTTTGGGGGGGAGGGGGGCTATAGCCACCTTGCTTCTGACCAGCCTCAGCTCCTATCTATGTGTACATGGTTATGTTTCTGTAATAATAATAATAATTAATAATAATAATTAATTATTTAAAGTGCTTATGTCTAATCATATTCAAAAACACTGTTTTACATTTTAAGAATGAAAAGTAAATAAAGAAAAGGTTTTTTAAACTAAGTTAAAAGCTTCTTTGAATAAAAATGTTTTAAGCTTTGTTTTAAAATTGGAATGAAGAATTGTTTCTGTATATATCCTAAGGTTTATGATTCTGTATATCCTTGCAGTTGGTTATGATTCTGTATAATAATCAAATAAATATGATTCTGTATTTCCTAATATGCTTTTTTATAAGGAATTTACAATATGTATCTCTATCTTCTTAGAATTCTGTATAGTTTTACCCTTATTTTTGTACATGGTTATGTTTTTGTATATATAAAAGACTAGGAGATAACAAATCTGTGGACTATAAAAAAGGGGGTTAACTGTCACTATTTTCTTTTTACTTGAAGACAAATTCTCTTCAGAGAACTGTTAAGTTTTTCTATACTCCACGATGGAAGCACTCTGAGGGAGGTTTAAAGGTTGGACCAAATTCCTCCTCTCCATCCAATTCAAAGTCCATTTTGCACCTCTACACCACACCCAAGGCCAGCTACGATATTCTTACTGAGCCTGAACTTCAGTATATTCATTTATTGTTCGGTCTGAAGGATCGTAACGTGGGAATGTTGGAGTCCAATTTTGCACCACTGATTTATGCAGCTCTTGTTTCTTTGGAAGCAAACTGGCAAGAACTTGTTTATGATATAGAAATGGGCCAAGTGAATCCAGAGTTGGCAATACCGGGTAGTATTCGACAGTAAGTGTTTTCGTTACGTGCAACAATCAGTGTTACAAAACCATTGGGAAGGGAGGGGGGTGGTGCAATAGGCACCCCCCCCCCCAACAGGTGGTGAATGTCCAGTGTTTTGTTGACCAACTATTCGAAAAAACCTAGCTATCCTCTATGTTTTTCTGAATTGATTTAATGAAGATCAAAAGTTTGAATAATATATATCAGAGTTTTAAAGGTTGGTTTTTCTTGCCTGTTTTACATTTTCAATCTCAGACAGCCTAATTTTCAAAGTTTTGCATGGGAGCATGCCCCTGGACTCCGATGAGACTAGTCCCTTCAATGGTTATTTGGTCCATATCCTCATGCCATTGCATTGTCCCTCCCCCCTCCTCACAAAAAATACCTGGCTACAGGCCAATGTGATAGGCTGAGGTTGAGGGGGGGGGTTTATTCCCATGTTCCCATGCTAAGGGGTGTGGCTTTTCAATATCTGAACCCAAAACTTTGGAAAGCAATGAACAATCTGAGACCAAAATGGAGTAATTCAAACAAAAAATATGAGACCTCGAGACATGACAAAAAAACAATGACAAATTTCGAGAATTAGCAGTAATTTGCAGAGACTTTTGTTTTTTAAGGGATCACTCACTACTGTCCTACATTTGTGTGTAATCAATTTAGCTCATTTTTGCCCAGTTATAACTAGTTTTACTGATGTTGAATTTTGTATGTTTCGCTTACATTACATGCTTAAAGGGGAACTGAACTCCAAAATAAATATTTTTTTAAATGAATTCCTTCAAGGTGTTGAGAACATATCTAAATTTGTTTTTCTTTAGTCTTGCTGATTTCCCAAGAAATTCTAGTTTGTATATGCGTGTTTTGGTCATTGAGTGTGGGCGCTTATTGACTTGTCAGCAGTAAATGCATGACGTAGGTTATGGGGAGCGAGCGCTCAGGTGAACAGTTTTTGTTGTCATAAGTTTGCTTACACAGTCAAGAGTGAAAGTTGCAACTTGTAAGGTGTTTTAAACCCGAATTTCTCGGAACGTCAGCGCGATACGAGGATTTTATTTAATATCGTTTTCACACTCAGTTAAAGATTTTGTTTGACAAAAGTTGATTTTAGGGTTCAGTTCCCCTTTAACTTCCCCTCTGACCAGAATTTTTTTAGGAAACTTCCTCTGTATTTTGTGGAAGTTGAAATCAAATCAAAGGCTCGGAAACAGTCAGGTTTTGTTTATTGTTGCAGTGAACTGAACAAGATTCTTAAACCAGACAAAAACCGAGCTCAAGAGTTAAGGAAAGAGTTTAGTCAAGGCTTTGACAACATTGTTAGTAGAATCTGGCCACATATGAACCTTATTTTGACAGTTACATCTGGTAAGAATATTTTTCCTTAACTTTGAAAACACAAAAATTGTCTTTCCTTAGTTTTTTTTTTCTTAATGGTGGAACAAATTAGATGGTTGTTGAGTAACTATCGGTCATCACCTTATCGTGGGGAGCGGTTTGTAGGCCCTAATATGTCGGCTGGTATAATGTACACCTGGTAGGGTCATTCATGCTGAACAGGTCGAAGGGTAGGGACCAGACAAAGAGTGACCCCCTGGTCCTCTAGGTTGGGGATTGGACACAGGGCTAACAACCCTGTTCCGGAAAAAACACCTATGTTACGGAAACAGCAACAGAGGAAACCAACACAATTGGATGTTATGGACTTCTAGAGTCATTGCAAAATGCTAGTATGAATAACAATGGTGAAAGCTGTGTGGAAGCCGCTGACAGAAAGATGGAAGCCTTGAGCGTCAAAGCAAAGACAAGAACTGGAAGGGGTGCTCAAGACCTTCCATCACAAATGGGGGCCTGTTCAGAAGCTGCCCCAGAACAGACAAGAGTGGAAGCCGCTGAGAGAAAGGTGGAAGCCTTGAGCGCCAAAACAAAGACCAGAACTGGAAGGGGTGGTCAAGACCCTCCATCACAAATGGGGGCCCGTTCAGAAGCTGCCCCAGAACAGACAAGAGTGGAAGCCGCTGAGAGAAAGATGGAAGCCTTGAGCGCCAAAGCAAAGACCAGAACTGGAAGGGGTCCTCAAGACCTTCCATCACAAATGGGGGCCTGTTCAGAAGCTGGCCCAGAACAGACAAGAGTGGAAGCCACTGACAGAAAGATGGAAGTCTTGAGCGCCAAAGACCAGAATTGGATTCTGGAACGTGAGGACGATGCTTCAGACAGGAAAGTTGGCACAAGTTAAAGCAGAGATGAGAAACTACAATTTGCACATTCATGGAATCAGTGAAAGCAGATGGGCGGGATCAGTACTGGAGAGACAGTATTATACAGTGGTAGAGATGACAACCAACACCGCTAGGGTATCGCCATCATTCTGAAGAAAGGGATGGAGAAATGTCTGAAGAATGGAAACCTATCAACAGCACACTAATGAAAATCAGAATGAAGGGGAAACACATCAATGCGACCGTTATTCAGTATTGTGCACCGACCAATGACAACGATGAAGAGAGTAAGGTTGAATTCTATGATCAGTTGCAAGCTGAGCTAGAGATGAAGATTGTGATTGGTGACTTGAATGCGAAAGTGGGAAGTGACAACATAAACGGAGATAGAGCCATGGGAAAGGAAAGATATGGCAGCATGAACGAAAATGGAAAGAGGCTTCATGAAACCTGCATGGCGTACGATTTGGTCATCAGAAGAACACTTTTCACACAACGTGAAATCATCAAGCTTACCTGGTACTCCCTTAATGGAAGAGACAAGAACCAAATTGACCACTTAAAGATTAACGGGATATGGAAAGGATAGTTGCGGGATGTAAGAGTGAGAAGAGGGGCTGATGTCGGCAGTTATTACAACCCTTTCACAGCAACCCTGAAACTGAAACTAAAAAGAAAGTGGCCCGGCAAGGTTGGACAACAACATTTCGACGTGAAAAAACCAAAGGACCCCAAAACAAACAGAACCTTCACCCTCCAACTGAAGAACCAGTTTCAAGCACTGGCCGATGATGAAAACCATACACCGACTGGTACGAATGGCATCAACATCGCGTGGGAGAAAGTTAGAACAGCTTACACACAGCAGCCTTCCTAGGACGCAAACAGAAGAATAGGAAGGAGTGGATCAAAGTAAATACCTGGCAAGTCATCGAAAACAGAAGAAAGTCATGGACACCAGATCAAAAAGGTTGAAGGAGAGGTACAAGCAGCAGAACAGAGAGGCAAACAAGACGGTGAAGAAGATGGCACGAGGGCGGACAAACGGGCAAAGCGCCATCCCTGTTTATGCTTCCGCTGGGGGTGATCGTATCATTGTAAAGCACCTTTGAGCATATCTATGGAAAAGGCGCTACATAAATTCCGTTGTCATCTTATTCATGAACAGTAGTGTTTAGTTAGTTGTAGTTTATTTGTTAGTTTTACTTTTTTATTGTAGTTTAAGATATATGTAACTGTGTTTGCTTCTTTTGTCAGCGCATTGAGATTTTTAAATGCGCCCATCAAGCACGTCAATATTATTATAACTAATATTAATTCATCCTTTTTTTACCTTTTTAGGCTCAGCTGATCTCTATGCTAAGAAGTTACAGTCAAAGTACATAAGGGACGTTCCTATATACTCCCCTCTATATGGAGCCACTGAGGGCTTGCTTGGGGTGAATTTATGGCCGAAGGATAAGAAGTCGCTATACTTGATGGTACCAGATGCACAATTTTATGAATTCATCCCAGTTGAAAACAGCGCTCAAGATCAGCCCAAGGTATAGTTACTATTAGCATGATCATCAAGCTTAAGACACAGTACAGACCTATTCGATGCAATTTATGTACCGTAGCATTCCGGAGTAACGCCCCCTCCCCTCTCACTCCCGGAAGTAACGTTAGTATTTCGCCCTTCTACATGAAGTCCCCAAAGTAACGGCTATCGACCGAAAATAGTGGCATTTCGAAAAATTACTCTGTAACCGAAGAATCAAATACACTGTATATACACAAGCAACTTAGCCTCGTAAAATACCCCTTCCAATTCAAAACTAGAACCATTAAGCAGGGCTGGTGGTAATGATTGGAAGGGGGGGGGGGGGGACCCCTGCCCCTACCGCGCTGGTTTTGTTGCCAAACTACAGTGAAATCTTCTACGGAAAAAGTTGATTAGGGAATCATTTGCAGACAGTGTTTGCAGAGGATGTAGAAGAAGGAGGTGTCTACGAGCTAGTCGTGACAACACGGAATGGTCTGTATCGTTACCGCATTGGAGATGTAGTGAGGGTCGCCAGATTTTACAACCGTACCCCAGTGCTGGAGTTTTTATATCGACAAGGCCAGTTATTGAATGTCCACATGGAGAAAACAAATGAAAGCGACTTCTATAAAGCAGTCATCGGCGCTCTTCAGCAACCTCAGGTATGGATTCAGTAAGAAAATATAAGTACTACTCCGTGAGAGAACTCAATAAAGTGACGTTTTGGATATATGGTCCTTTGTTTGAGTTAAGAGTGAGAGGGAGAAGTAGAGAAGTGGTTATATAAAACCTCTTGAAGAAATATTCCGGTTCATCATCAGCGCGCGCACTGTTTTTTGCCAGTGCATTAACTTCTTTTTTTTTATTCTCAAATAAAGGAAACATATTACCAAAAAGTCGAGAAATTTTTTCCCTATTGCGAAACAATAAATAAAGTGACAAACAATTCTGCCGGCGGCATATTGCGACACCGGCGTCTCAATATGTGTTGTTAGTAACCAAGCAACGTAAAATTTTGAATTATAGAACATGTATAAACGTAGCATAATTTTATATTTAGAGTTTAACTCTAAATAGTTCACAAAAGTATTAAACCTTGAAAAAATGCTCCCGCCCTCACTGAATTTTTGGAAAATCTTGATGATAAAGCGGGATATTTGTTAAGTGACCTATTGATGTAAAAACTAATTGCCCAATTGGTGAGACAGGTGAGTTGAGAAACAAAAGGGAATAAAGGGAACGAAAAAGTGTGGAAGTAGCAGTTGGAAAACTAATTTGTCATCGAAGAGTCAAAATATATTTTAAAGTTTAATGTTAGTGATCGTGTGTGTCTGTATAGCGTACTGATCAAGGTAGTCTGTTTTATTTACTGTTTGTTCGTCTTTTAACATTGAAGCAATATGCATTAATGGAATGACATTTAAATTTCGTTATTCCTCTTTGTCTGAGTCCACTTTAAGTTAAATTTTTTTTTATTCGATTCGAAAATTACGGCTACCCAAAAGTAGCGACCCCTTTTGCCTGCAAAACATGAAAGTATAATTGGGGTAAAAACTAAAACTTGAACTGGTCACAACTTCTCTGTCTTTATTCCAATTGAAATCAATTTTCGTATTCTTCATTGTCAGGTTACAGAAGCTAGTTTAGGCGAAAAACTAACTGGAAAAAGAAAATTAGAAATTTGATTCACCTGATGACTAGCCTGTGAACAGGCTCTCAGGGGCCGTCTTTTTCAATATACTACGGGTATTTGATTTGCTCGCAGGGTTTCTACGTTTAAATTCTAGAAGGGCTATAGCCTTAGCAATGTGACGTGTCATTAAGTTCTCCCAACGAGCTCAGGGAGTTTTTCTTTTAACTTTCGGTGGCTTTCTATGTGTGACCAACTTCCACTTTCTTCTTATCAGACGTCTTACTTTGTATGAAATGAGTAGTGAGAAAATAGTGTCGAAAATATGGCAGGGGCTGAAAGGCTTAATCTACCTCAGGTGCTGTGCGCATGCCAGACTGTAAAACTGTTGTTAGTTTTAATCTGGCGTCACAGAGGCTATGTTGGTGCACATGAACAAAAGAATTTTGGTGAGGTAAAGTGTGTTGTTCAATGACACAACACAGTGGTCTGATCGGGGGCCGAAGTCGCGACCCTAGGGTTACGAGTCGAACACGCTAACCGCTCGGCCACTGCATGGGTATTAATAGTCTCCTTCGCAGCCGTCGTGGCTTCCGTTCTCCCTTCGAACGGCTGCGAAGGAGATTAAGGTATTAAAGGTACGTTGATTCTTTCGTTATTGATACTTAAGTTTATATTTAATGGTTGTTGTAACAGTGGCGTGATTTGGAGCTGGTAGACTACACATGCGCAGAAAACATTCTATTGGACGACATGGCGCCAAGATGGCAGGAGAAACTGGGCGGAATGCGGCTCTCTTCCCCATCTTATGCTGTTTTTGGCGAGTTTAACAGCCAACAATTCGACAGGAAGCACGCGAGAATATTTGCCGAGCAGGTACATTTGTTTTTTCAGTGCTATTAAAGAACTAGAATGGTAAGTCAATTGCTTTAATGACAGTGATTGACACAAGGAAAGTATTAGCAACGAGGACGATCACGTGTAGATAGTTTGATTTTCTTTCTGTCGTCGTCGTCGACGTAATAGCTCAAAGAACTATACCAAAATTGAAAGGTTTAATTACGAAAGTTGATCCTTTAAAGGGGAACTGAACTCTAAAATCAACTTTTGTAATTGAAACCCTTCAAAGTGTTGAGAACATATCTAATTTTTTTTCTTGTGTCGTGCTGATTTTCCGAGAAATTCTAGTTTGTATGTGCGTGTTTCGGGTCGTTTTGGGTCATTGAGATTTGGCGCTTGTCGACTTGTCAGCGGTAAACGAAGGTAATGTGTGACGTAGATTATGGGGAGCGAGCGAGCGCTTGAACTGTTTTTGTCATAAACTCGCTTACACAGTCAAGAGTAAAAGTTAAAACTTACGTCGTGTGCGATATCTCACTCCAATGAAGAGTTTTTTTTTAGTCGGAGCCAATTCTTACCAATATCTGACGTCATATCTTCGCTTAACCCCTATTTCTGAGCCGCAGGTACAATGCGGCAAGTAACGTGTTTCGAATTTCTCGGAAAGTCAGCGGGATACGAGGAAATATTAATTTTTCAATATTGTTTTCACATTCAGTTAAAGATTTTGTTTGGCAAAAGTTGATATTAGGATTCAGTTTCCCTTTAAATGGAAATAGTTTGTAGTTTTTAAACCTCTTAGAAAGTTTCCTGACTTTTAAATGATTTGTTTTTATTTTCACACGTCAGTTTGGCACTCAGCTACAAGCTATCGATGGTACCTCTGCGTACAAGCCGTCCGGTTTCTGAGCTCCCCTCATTTCCCCCCCTATGTCAATCATTGTATGTCGTGGCGAATGAATTGAAATTGCGGTGAGCTGGTAACTAGTGTTTTGAAACTCCCGCATTACGTCAGAATACTAACAAAAATCGCGTGACCACTTCAGTCGTCCTCACAAACTCTCAGGAAATCATAATCCCACTTGCTAAACTTTCTCATTTTTCTACTCCTTTGATAAAACTTTCAGTTATTGCTGGTGATAAAAATATTACTGTATTAATGCATCACTTTTTCTAGTTGGACGCCTCATTGTGCCAGGTCAGCCCCGTGTACGAGTCGTTCAGAGGAAAAGGCAGCATTAGCCAACTTCAGGTGTTTGCTATGAAGAAAGGCACGTTTGCCCGGCTCAGGGTGTTTCTCCTCGAGCACAACGCGGCCGCTGGAAACCAGCTCAAAATCCCCCGCGTGGTAAAAACGCAACGAACTCTGACGTTTTTGTTAGAAAATGTTTTGTAAAATTATCTAAGGTTTTAAGCATGCCGAAACAAATTTTTCATATTTTTGTTGCATGCTATTAAGAGTGTCCTGGGGCAAGTTGTTCGAAAGCCGATTAACTTTAACCAGGATTGACTCTTAACAATATCTATTGGTTGTCATGGTAATTATCCCTGTATTAAGGCTAAACGTCTTTTGAACTGTGGACCTGAAAGATAAAAATAACGTGCTACTGGCTTGAAGAGTACAGCATCTTTTAACTCAACGTATCTTTTAAAAAAATGTTCAGTAAAACGATTACCCTGCCTTGCACCGGTTTGCAGATGTACAGTTCTCTATACTTTGATAAAAATAATTGTAAAGATAATAAAGTCGAGTTTTTATATTGGCGTTGTAAATTTACTTTCCTCCTTGTCCCAGAAAGTTTTCCCTTTCGAATACACTCCCACCTCCGAGTAAGCTCACTCCCCACTACGCGCCACTTTTAGGGACGACGACTCAACGTTGCGCCAAGGTTCGGGAAAATATTGAAACCAAAAAATCAACTGAGTCACAAACAGTAACCTATTAATATTATTTTAATATTTCTCAACATACACATTTATCTTCTTCATTAGCGATTTACTATACACGCGATCAAAAATTCGGCTACTCTAGTGTCAGCTGGCACTAGAGGCAAACATCTTGCAACTAATCAAAGTTTAACTAGATTTCCCCTACCTCGGATCCATTAAAAAATAATTGTACTCAAAAAAAAATTATCCCTGGCATAACTTTAGTTCGAAAGTTTAAAGAAGCTTTAGTCGTTTTTTTATAGTAGTAAATTAGGGGAAGGAGAGAAATTGGTTTAGGTAGGTTTTAAAGCGGGGAGGAGAAAAGGACACTAAAGGGTAAACGGGGGAAGGAAGGAGTGGAGATGATTCGCATAGGAACTAAAGCGGGGAGTAGAAAAGTTAACCGGGGAAGAAGGGAGCGGAGATGATTCGCGTAGAAACTAAAGTGGAGAGGAGAAAAGGTAAATGGGGGAAGGAGGGAGTGGAGATGATTCGTATAGGAACTAAAGCGAGGAGGAGAAAATGACACTTAAAGTAAAACAGGGGAAGGAAGAAGTGGAGATGATTCGTTCAGGAACAAAAGCGGGGAATAGAAAATGACACTTAAAGTATAACAGGAAGGAAGGAGTGGAGATGATTCGTACAGGAACTAAAGCGGGGAGGAGAAAATGACGTTTAAAGGTTTACGGGGAAAGGAAGGAGTGGAGATGATTCATACAGGAACTAAAGCGGGGAGGAGAAAATGACACTTGAAGTATAACATACAGGAACTAAAGCGGGGAGGAGAAAATAACACTAAAAGGCAAACGGTATAGGAGGGAGTAGAGATGTTTCACATAAGAGCTGAAGTTGGGAGGAGAAAATGACACCCACGTCTAGTACACGATAAAAAGCTTGGTTGCAACACTTAGACTTCGTAGTTGGAAGAAGCCTGTGACTGAGCGACTGAACTTTACCAAACCGAAGAAATGCCAGCTTGACCTCAGAGTTCGAAGAAAACATGTCGTTGAGCTTGTCACTGTTGCAGCTGCATTTCCACTTAACACAAGCACCTTGACTAGCAATTATCTAGTGTTTTGACCACGAACGGACATACTGCTCCCCATCTGAGCACCAAAGAAAAAAAACTTGGATGCAGAATCGAACGAGAAAACGAAATCATATTCTATTATTATATTATTGAACAATTATTAACTCTATATCACTGATAACTCGAACCAGAAAAATATAAATGTCTCACTATCTTCTCGTTGCACGCCATTCACTACGAGCGAACGCAAAGAGGAGAGTAGAGACATCCCTCTATTATATCAGTTTACACCACGTTAGTTCATTAGTTTTTATCTACTAACAGCCAGATCTTCTGCCCTGTTACTCAGTTCTGGACCTCTCGCCTCATACTCCTGCCCGGTCAGATTCGCCCGCGAATTTCTGTCCAGGGCCGCGACCTCTTCGTCAGTGGCCTCGTCCGAGTCGATATGTTCAAAACTGTCGTCAGTTAGGCTGGGGCTTGTGTTGGTTTCCTTTACCGCGTTTCTCTCACAATGAGTGCTGCTGGCAACACTTTCAGCCGGGTTCGCCTTAACCAAGTTCTGAGCATGCTCAAAACGTATCAAGTCTGCGGAAGAGCCTGGTGCACCAGAAAGTCTGTCAGAAATGCTCCTTCTGTCCTCAAATGATGAGGAATCTACCTTGTGTTTGGCAAACTGTTCCATTTCTTTTTGTAAGCAATCCCTCTCGCAGGTCACTGACCTGATGATGGCCAGCAAATCCTCTTGGTTCATTTGCATGGTGCTTATGGAGGATTCAAGGCTGTGAATGCTGTTCCTGGCAGATGACAGTTGTTCACTCAGTGTTTCAACATGCTTTCTCAAGGCCAAGTTCTCGGCCTCAAGTTCTTGGATTCGACTTTTCTCGGTCTCCTCAAACGACTGTTCACTAAGCACCAAATACTCCACTTCATACGACGTAATGATCTTTGTTATGTCAGTTGTTAACACTTCCGAAACAACGGAGTTTGTGTTTTGCACTGCTAATGTTGGTAAACAACTTTTTGTAAAATCAACAGCATCCTCAAATCCCTCGAATTCCAGAATTTTTTCTTTATATCTACCCATCAGGCACAGTATCACCTGCATTGTCAAACAACACAGTTTTAGTACCAGTTAACCTGAAAGTCACGGATGCAAGGTTATATGACAACTCCGAAAAAGATTGTTCATACCACTACATTCTGAAAATCATTCCGAAACTTTCAATGCATTGCCATAACAAACATAAAAACCGTATATCACGTCAAGTTAATTAAAATCAACTTTTCAACCTTTTGATAGTTGCTTTCATGTACCGAAGAACTTCTTTATTTTATCTAATTATTTACCTATTTCTTTCAGTATGTTAATTCATTTATCGCACTTTATGGTTTAATAGTTTTCGTATTGTATCATAAACGCCTTTCCTTGTATTCTTGTCAATTGACAAAAAACTTTTGACCCTTTTCACTCAAACAGCATCGCTCAAGATCTAATTTAAAATATATATATACATATAGAAAAAGCTGATTGGAGCTAAAAATACGCAATGATTTGCACCAAAAACTCCTGGACATTAAGAATATTACTTCTCCAACTCAAATCAACTGACCGATTCAGACACAACACGTCACTTCACAGATTAAAGAAAAAGGAAATTAAAACATTTAAAATCAAAAGTTTTTTCCTCTTTTGTCTATTATTTCAACTTCCAATATTCACTGGATGGTCTACCTACCTTGAAAACGGCTTGTATTCCTTCAACAAAGATCATATCTAAAACGGAATAAAAAAGAACACTTCGTTTCTCGCCAGTATCTAGGGAATTTTTCAACTACATTTCATTTGTAACTTTTTCATGGGCAAAGAAATCGGGGCCCTAATAATTTGGTTGGCGATCACTGGCTCCCCAATAGTTCTCCGACATTTGAATAGGAATTCCAGATTTTATAACGAACTGTTACAATTTCCATTGTGCCCTCCGACAACACAGACGACAAAAGAAATTTATACCCACGACAGAATCCACTGAAAAAGCCAAATTGGCTAAAAATCAACAGTCTGAGTCAAACAATGTTTGATTATTGAAACTGAACAATTATTAGGAAAATTCCCATCTTTCAATGAGCCTCTTGACTTACAAAAACGATCACTTATCAACGCTTCCAGTCCAAGTCAGTTATCAACATCCAACTTCTCCTTACATAACGCATTCAAAAGGAATATGGTAATGAGAAAAAGATAATTGATCACACAACGCAAATTAATAAAGATGGAAGGTGAAATTCTCCCGAACTTGTTCCATGAATAGTAAGGGCTCTAGTTGGGAGAATGTACAAAAACAACTGGGACTGAAAGGGTTAAGAAAGGCAGAGTTTCAACTTACCAAGCACACGAGCCACAAACCCTATAGGGAAATGGGACGCAAACAGAGTAAGGAACCACGGAGCTGCGTACAGGGCGGGTGTGACCTCCAGTTCCTCAAGATGATCATACAGGGACTCGTGGTAGTCGTGTAACAAACGCATCAACATATAAAACTGCACCTGTGAACGCACCAAGTTGATTTTCGTCAATCACTGTCAAAGAACTACGTAAAACTGCTGCTTCAAAAAATGTCTTAAACAGAACATCTCTGAATCTCTACCGATACTTAGATACTTCACCCACTCTTACATATACGTTTACTTTTTTCGTAGGTTTGACTGCATTACTTAATACTAACATTGTATATCTTTATGCAAAAATATTAAATAAGTTTGTCTGATTATCTTTTTTCCCAACCACTGTATAAAAGACGGCACTAGCTAGAAAACAATTTTAACATGTAAATAATACTAGTTTTGCTGGATCATCTGACTGATTAGTGTATAGTTAACTACTTCAGATTACCCATCACCTAAGTTTCTTTTTGTAAATAAATATTGTGTATATATGTAATTATTTTATTTTTGTGGTGTAAATAAATTTGACTTGAATCACCGCCACCTGGTTATCCAAGTTGGCAAGATGTCAGGTAGCTGTGCGGGAGGTTCGGGTTTGATTCCTGGCCAGACCTTTGAGATACTGGGTCTTAAAACAACGGTTAGATCATCATGTTTTATAGGACAATTATTGAAACCGTTGGTCCCGGGTGGTAGACCTCAAGGGAAACCTCAAGCCCTATTGCCTGTTCTTCTGTGAGTCCTCGACTCAAAAATGTCAAAAACATAAAAACTAGTTGAGGAAAAGTAAAAGTGTATCAACCAGTTCCTTGAACCAGGTACCTGAAGTTCTTCCATGGTCGGTTTGTACTGCTTCCTGAATCCCAGGGTGTAAAGAGTGTGGCAGAGGGCGTCAAACGCCTCCTTTTCCTCCAGATGCATCAGCAACATACCGGCTACAAAGCTGAGCCCCTGACAGTAGCCCACCTCTTGGTCATAAACGGAGTAACCCCTAAGGAGGTTAAACAAAGACTTCTGGCCTGGACCAAGGGGGGTTGCAAAGTATGGGTGGCTAGGAAATGTGCGACCTGGAAGAGAAATAAAATAGAATTTGTTTGATTAAAGAACTAAAAGTGAGCAACTACCAGGTTTTGAATTTCAATCACAAAAAAAGAGACCTGAGAAATATTCCATTTATGCCATACTAACTTCAACTGGCATTAATTAACTCACTTAATTTGACATGCTCAAAACAGATATGGCTTCATAGACGTCATGGGTTCGAACCCCGTTAGTGAAGCCTGAATATTGTTTTTCAGGTTCCACTTTTGCAATTGCTTGAAGTTGCGTTACAACCGTGAGGGTCGCACCATAACGTCAATGTCATTACCGTTATCACCAGCACCACTATTACCCACATTATCATAATCGCAACTATCACCACTGCCATTATCATTGCCACCATCACCACCACTACATCACTACCACCATCACCACCACCATCATCGCTACCACCATCACCACCACCATCATTGCTAACACCGTCACCACCACCACCATTATGATCACCACCATCATTGCCACCACCATCGCCACCACTATCATTATCATCATCACCATCAATGTCATCGCCACCACCATCATCATCGTCACCACCATTATCATCATTGCCACCATCATTATCATTACCACCATCATTATCATTACCACCATCACCATCATCACCACCATTTGTTACCTTTGATTACCCAAAGGTGCAATTGATTGTCTGTTGATGAGATTGAATGTTGGTACAATGCAAATTGCGTAACTAAAACTCCGCGTAAATGAAGTACATGAAAGTGCTAATGATCGTTTATTCGCCGTATAGTTTCAACTGTTGACGTAAATGAATATTTATTGTGCATAAATGAACAGTAAAGGGTGTACTTACCCAAATCAATGAAAATAGAGTGTTGGTGGCTAGTGGGCGCGTCTTTCATAATCTCGTAACAGCACGAGTCTCTATGCCAGTGCGGCACTGGTTGGTCAGGATTGTTCAGTTGGTTTTGCTTTATCAAAAACTGCCATACTTCTCCTCGCTTGAATTTGGGCACTCCTATAGGATAAGAGAAAAGTGTTGAAACCGTGCACCTGTCAATACACACCTGTCAAAAACTTACTAAACACAACTAACCCTTTTAGTCCGAGTTGCACTGTTACATTCTCCCTACTGGAGCCCATACTTTTCATGGAACAAGTTTGGGAGAATTTTACTTTTCATCTTCAATAGTTACCTTTTGGTGCATCAATTCTCGTGCTTTATTTGATCATTCATGTTTTAGTTTGCTTGTGTTAAATGAAAGTAGAAGAATTGACTAGCAGGGTTAAAAGCCTATAACCGTCAAAACATTTTGTTTTAATAACCTCTTAAACTAACCAACTTTATCCCAAACACTTCATTTTACTTGGTTTCAAAAAGCTAAACGCTTTTAAACCTTTTGCCAAAAACTTGGCACCAGCAATTGATAGGGGTCGTAAGTGGCAATCCTGAGACTATCTGAGGATACGTTCGTTTTGCCTATTCCAACCATTGTGAATTATGTATAAAATTTTGAATTTTTACCAGATTGTCAGGGCAATGAAATATCTTATTCAAATTTATAATCCAAAAGAGTTTATTTACTGAACAATAATTTTTTCCTAACTTCGCAGGAAAAACAGTCAAACGATTCGGACAAAGTTTTCATTCCATATATTCCAATTCTGGAATAGGCCAAAAGGAATGCGCCCTGAGCTGCAGAGAAGGCTTTTTTAAAATCCAAGCCAGAGACTTCAATAGCGCAATGAACAATCTGAGATCGAGGTGTTCGATACAAAGACTCAGAGACAGAGACTTAATATACATAAGCACCACCAAGCAGATTGCAAGACAGAGAAAAAACTAACAACATGAAACCTCAAGACATGACAAAAGAGATGACGAGAACTAGCTGTAATTTCCCAAGATTTTCATTATTTACGAGACCATTTGCTAACCCTACCATTCATGATGGTTAAAAGGTCATGGTTGCGCACTGAGAAGAAAGGTCTCAAGTCTCAGCTTGCTAACACAGAGAGTGTCTTTTTCTTTGTCTTGAACCAATTCACCAACTGACCTGCTTTTACAGCTTCCTTCAGCTCAGACTGACTGACTTTTCCCCTGCACTTCAAGAGTTTGTCCCACCTCTCGGCTGCTTCCTCTGAACAGGGATACTGTTCATCATAATCCAGCTTGACGTGCTTAATTTCCACAGCGTCTCGATAAACTAAAATAAAAATGAGAGCTGTCTTGAGGGGATTTAACCACTACAGCCAGGGCTTTGAACAGTTAACCCTTTAACCCCTAAGAGTGCTGAAAGATGAGTTTGTAAATTCTCCCAACTTAAGTCCATAGTATTCCTATGAGAAGTTTGGGAGAATTTCTTAATTCATCTTCCAGAGTTTTTGGTGGATGATCAAATTTCATATTCTCAGTACTAACCAGCTTGTTTTCTTTACTGTAAGGAGAATTTAGATGTTGACAAATGCCTTAGGTCTGAAAGGGTTAAGGTCAAAGTTAAGTACTTCCTTTCAATCTTTGTCGTAAGACTTAGCTATCTCTCAGTTCGTTTTAGCATACTGCCAAAAATTTTTGACAAACCCTTGATTGAGGTTAAAACCAAAATTACTACCTCAAAGGTAAAAACAATTATTAATATAACTTATCTAGTGTTTTAATTAAATTTTAACCCATTTGAACCAATTAGGTAAACAAAATTAGTTTAAAAATTGAAAAAAAAAACACAACAACTAACAGTTGTACACAGCAGTCCAACCCCTTGTCCTAGTTGCGGGAGGTAGAAACAAGCCAAGTAACAACGTGAAGTATGGCAGATAGAATTCTACCTGGGCTGCTACAGTTGCCATGAATGCCTGTTTGGAATAACCCTGAAACGTGCTGGCTAAAGGGGCTCTAGTGACGCTGGGCCAGCTAATTTCTTACTCAGTAGATTTCTGTGATTATTGAAACACTGACTAATAGAAGACATCTTATCCGTATTATGATGGAGGAGCCTTCATTTAGAAGGGTAAGAATGGACGCAAAATAAAAGAAGGTGGAAGTTTTTGGTTGATGGCCTATGCTCTAGTGAGTGAGTAAGTGAGTGAACGAGTAAGTAAGTGAGTGAGCGAGTGAGTAAGTGAGTGAGTGAGTAAGTAAGTGAGTGAGTGAGTGAGTAAGTTAGTAAGCAAGTAAGCATGCAAAGCAAGTAAACAAATAAGTACGTAAGTAAGTAGGTAAGTAAGTAAGTAAGTAGGTAGGTAGGTAAGTAAGTAAGTAAGAAAGTTAGTAAATAAAACAGGGGTTGTGAAGAAAAAAATGAACCTTCCAGTTGCCATGACAGAACTAGAGCTTATGATAGTAATAATGAACCAAAATAAACCTTGGATCCTTTTTCCTGCTTACCTTGTAAACTTTTGTTTTCCTTTTCCATCCTGATCAGCAAAATTTGCTCCATGATGGCTTTTCTCCACAGGGATCGCAGCTCATGGGGAGTTCTCTTGTGGCCAGTCATCTCACTCCATGACCTAGAACTCAATTCTAAAACAACAAAACGCCCAAAGATTATGTTAATTTTGGATTTTAAAAGTGACATGTTTTTATAATTATAACAATACACTGATAGTTCTTTTCTTAGCCAAACTGTTTAGTTGTATCTCGGTCTGAGTCGACGAGGACTGTGATGTTTTGATTGCTTACTGTTAGTTTTCTTCAGGTGATGTGTAGACTGTCATCTTGTTTGCTTAACATTGTGGCCTTCAACAACTTGATTGCAAGACAACTGAGCAGTCACTGAAGTGACTGAAGGTACTTAGTAGGACAACCAAGCAGTCTTACTAAGTATCTTCAATCACGATGAATAATTTCTTTCAACTTATTGTTCTCTTCATTTCTCAGGTAACGTGTAGACTGTCATCTTGTTTGCTTAACATTGTGACCTTCAACGTCTTGACTGCAAGACAACTGAGCAGTCATTGAAGTGATTGAAGATACTTAGTAGGACATTCGAGCAGTCTTACTAAGTATCTTCAATCACGATGAATAATTTCTTTCAACTTATTGTTCTCTTCATTTCTCAGGTGACATGTAGACTGTCATCTTGTTTGCTTAACATTGCGACCTTCAACGCCTTGACTGCAAGACAACTGAGCAGTTATTGAAGTGATTAAGATACTTAGTAGGACATTCAAGCAGTCCTACTAAGTATCTTCAATCACGATGAATAATTTCTTTCAACTTATTGTTCTCTTCATTTCTCAGGTGACATGTAGACTGTCATCTTGTTTGCTTAACATTGCGACCTTCAACGCCTTGACTGCAAGACAACTGAGCAGTTATTGAAGTGATTAAGATACTTAGTAGGACATTCGAGCAGTCCTACTAAGTATCTTCAATCACGATGAATAATTTCTTTCAACTTATTGTTCTCTTCATTTCTCAGATGACGTGTAGACTTTCATCTTGTTTGCTTAACATTGCAGCCTTCAACGACTTGATTACAAGACAACTAAGCCGTGATTGAAGTGATTGAAGATACTTGGTAGAACAACCGAGCAGTCTTACTAAGTATCTTCAATCATGATGAACAATCTCTTTCAACCTATTGTTCTCTTCATTTCTCCTTTACAATCAATATTCTTTAAAGAATTTTGACAAATGTTGCCTGAAGAAATTTTTCTGTAAGAACTTTTAATCAAACCAACAAAGACAAAGTGACTTAAACACAACTAAATCTTACCGCGAGAAACTGAAGACACAGAGTCCCTTTTGGATGGCGTGACAACGCTATGAAAGATGTGCTGTGGTATTGAAAACAATTAAATGAGTTTGTAGCTTAAAAGTATTAAAATCTGATGATAAACAAAGGTATATTCTAACCTGATTTTGATGATCTTCAAAATACAATTAATCAAATTACAATAATTTATGACAAATGAATATTTGTAACAACACTCTTTTAAAAATACTGTACAAAGTAACCACTGATTTTGCTCATCTTAAGGTAAAATTCAGAAAACTGATAAGCTTGATTTTCAAAAGGGTTATTAGCCTTGAATTATGAAAAGTAGGAAAAAGAAGGGTTAACAATAAAGTATACACCAAAACTTGCAATACTTGAAAATCAAGTCATATTGACCAAGAAATATTTCACCTAGTCCATCCAAGAAACACTTTTGTTATTCAATTTTGTTACTTTGTTTTTAGTGTTTTTTGTCATCTTAAACCAGATTTGTGAGCGGCAGAAACTGGGGGGATACAACAGAAAATTTTTAATAAGAATTTTAAATTATAAATCAACTATTTACTATTTGTCCCCCCACTTAAAAGAAATTAAGCATTAGTTTTAACTGGTTTGAAGGTTTCGCTTCAGGAGCACTTAAGGCTTACCTGACGATAGGACTGAGCGCGATGGTATTTTCGAGTGTAATGTGATGTTGGTTTGGAGGGTGTGTCAGGCGGAGTACCGCAGCTAAAAGTGTCATCAGACAGACTACTTGATGAGGTCTTCATCTTCAAAGGTGGCTTGGTTCTTAATGCCTTTTGTGTACTGCCTGCCACTTCTTGATTGTTCTGAAGTTTTTCATCAATTGGTGACATTGGTGGCGTGGTTGTTTTGGGTGAATGAATGGTTTCAAATGAGAATGTTTGACTCCTTTTCTTTGGTGAAGGTGAAGGTTTTGGAAGATCATCAACCTTTGAAAGAGAAGTACTATCCATTATAGTAATTGTTTCAGTCTTCTACAGTTACATGAAAATTTGAGAAGTAGATGGCAAGTTCGCAAGTTGCCAGCTTCTATTGAAACCCCTGATGGTTACCAGTATTGTTAAGTTTTCAAGAAAGATAGTACTGACAATTGTTCAGTCAAGATTACACTCTTAGGGGGAGTGAGTAGTCGCTTAATAAATGAAATGCTGGGCAAACTATGGCTAGTTCTCAAAATCTTATCAACTATTTTGTCAAGTCTTGAAGTCTCATGTTTTTTCATTTTTCGCTGCCTCCCAGTCTTGGATTTTCTCTCAGAATGGAATGCATTTGGAAATCTCTGTTTTGCTTAAAATTAACTTGGTGACTCAGTTCATATCTCATATTTTTGTATTGTAACATCTTGGCCTTGAATCATTCTTTGCTTTCCAAGTCTCAGGCTCAAATTTTAAAAAGGTGGTCCTGGTATTTTGGACAGCCTCAGGTTTATCATTCACTAGACCTACTCTTGATTTCAAATAGTACAAAAACAATTATTGTAATACCAATACTAAATCTTTTTCAAGACATTAAAGGCTTTAGTACCTGTGAACTTTCATTTGCTTCTTCAATGCTCTCACTTTTCCACGAGCTCTTGGATCTTGCCTATGCAAACAAAGGCATAAATAAATATGATTAATAAACCTTTTCAGTCCTGTTCCACCATAATATCAAACAAAATTAAGAACATTAGAAAGTGCATCTTGTAGTTCATATTTAAAAGCTGTAATGAAAAACTAGCATATCCTTGAGTTTAAAATATTAGCCATTGGCAAAAAAAGTCCTTTACCCAAACCTTGATTTTTTCTTCAATCTACTTTTTATTTATTTATTTACCTATTTCGGATTCACTGCAATGCACTAGGAACATAGACAATAGGACTTGTAGTCCCTTACTCATTTTATGTACCCTGTAACCCACCCGGGGAAAATGTAAACAAAGGCACAGGGAACATAGACAATAGGACTTGTAGTCCCCTACTTATTTTATGTACCCTGTAACCAACCCGGGGAAAATGAAAACAAAGGCACAGGGAACATAGACAATAGGACTTGTAGTCCCCTACTTATTTTATGTACCCTGTAACCCACCTGTGCAAAAAGAAAAATGTATTCCAGCCCTGTGTTACATCCAATAATATACAAAAAATGAAAAAGACAAAATGAGAAAAAAATCAAGTAACTTGAACTTACTCTTTTGCTTCTGAAGCTTTCAAAGGAGTTTGCCAGAGATTTCTTGGCTTTCTGCAGCAAGTTTGGACCAGGCTTCATATCTCGGGCAGACTATCAACGAGAAGAAAACAACTCAATATAAGAAGTCTTTAAATCATAATCATACAACTCAGCACTTGGTTTATGTTATCACAAGAAGTCTGCATGAAATTAAACCAGCTGGCTGACTAGTCTACTGGACTCTGCATTATTCTTGCAGGTTTCTACCCGACTCAGCACACTAGCAGAGCTTAGAGAGATGACATACTTTAAATTGAGGTTCTTAAAGAAAACCAGTAGTTAAATATTGTAGAGAGGATACACTAGCATTTCACCAAATCAGTAGTTGTAAAGAAATTAAATACACCTCAAGTTGAATGCTCAAAAAAAATCATTGACAGGAATTGGGCCAACAAACCTCTGCTCACCTGATGCTCTACCCACTGAGCTACAGAGACTGACATGGGGAGCCGAGTCACTGGTTAAGTTGTTGTCTGTTTTTGCATAACTTTGTCAAATTCCCTGTGTAGTTCCAGAAGCCTTGCACTATGTACCAAAGCAAAAACTAGGCTTACCTGTGAGCTGAACTCGTGCGAGTGGTACTGCTGTCTCTTCTCATACAATGCCCGCAGGATTGCCATGACAATATCATTCTCTTCACTCATATCTGAAATTGGAGACTCTGCCTAGAAACAAATACAAATCAAAGGCAGCATGCTTTCACAATGAACAAAGAAGTAAAGTGCATGTGTTTTTTCATTATAACTAGCTTCAAGGGGAACTGAACTCTAAAATCAATCTTTTTTAGACAAAATCCTTTACAGTGTTGAGAACATATCTTAACTTTTTTCTTGTGTTGCACTTATTTTCCAAGAAATTCTAGTTTATATTTTTGTGTTTGTTTTGGGGTCATTGAGCATGGGCGCTTGTCAACTTGTCAGTGGTAAAGGAAGGTAGAGTGTAACATAGGTTATGGGGAGCAAGGGAGAGTGTGAACAGTTTTTGTTGTCATAAGCTTGCTTACACAGTCCAATGATGAATTTTTCGATTCTTACCCATATCTGATGTCATACCTCATTCTCTTTCCGCTTAATCCCTATTTCTGAGCCGCCAATACAATGCAGCAAGTAGCATGTTTTAAACTAGAATTTATTGGAAAGTAAGTGTGATAGGAGGTATTATTTTGAATACCATTTTT
Source organism: Hydrozoanthus tunicans (assembly GCA_026413305.1). Taxonomy (NCBI): domain Eukaryota; kingdom Metazoa; phylum Cnidaria; class Anthozoa; order Zoantharia; family Hydrozoanthidae; genus Hydrozoanthus; species Hydrozoanthus tunicans. The sequence continues at coordinate 65,891 of JAOBAT010080417.1, read as the reverse complement.
ACACTCAGTTCAAGATTTTATTTGACAAAAGTTTATTTTAGAGTTCAGTTCCCCTTTAACCAGATTGCCATAGTTATTGTATCATGCGCTAGAAGCCTAACATTTAAGTTTAAGTTAACAATAATTATAATTGTAAAACAGTAAGGCTACTGCTTTTCCTTGAAGGAACAACGGAAACCATTTTGCCACAAAGACACAGTCTGACTCATAGTTGCCAAGTTTTCAAAAAGGTTAGGTGTGGGATTTTCTTGAAATTCCACATACAATACTAAGTCAGGCATACAGTATATCTAATAACAATTTGGTCCTCTGCCAAAAATAGTCAAAACTTGTTAAAATATGAAGAAACACCCAAAATTCACACACACTGTTATATACAAAATACATATCAATTACGTGAAGACCTTTGTCTTGTGGCATTTATCATGTTTCATCTTTACCTTTACCTTTTACGATTTCTTTTAAAGTGCATATGAAGTGAAAAATTTTACTGCTGGTTCACTGGATAAACTTTACTAAATGTCAATGAGCAATAGTGGCGTAGAAAATTTGTTGAAACCTTTTGATGTAACTTGAGATATTAACACTTGAAGTTTTCAATTGATGACATCATGAATGGTTCCGACAAATTTGCATTTTTTTAAAATCTGCTGCAAAACCATAACCTTTGGATGTATTTGAGCCAAACTTGGACTAATTGCTTAACACCTCAAGAAACATCACCAGTCCAGTTTTGGCTTAAATGTGTGTGATTTTCCCATGCATGAAGATATTCAAGTCTGCACAAGGTGACATTACAATCGGTGGGTCCCGCACATATTGCTGAGACTTAGCAACTATGCAGACTTGAACACCCACTTACTTTGTATCTTTCAGTAAACTCATTCATTTCTACTTCTGAAAAATTTACAAGCTGCTGTTTGAGACAATCATGTTGTTGGGCTGTGTTTAAACCTGTGAAGAAAAACAAGGTGATGTAAGATGGTGTTAGTAACAAGTGGTTAAAAATGTAGGAAACACACATCCTTATTGCTTGCTTGAATAAGCCAGTTTGACATTTCACAAAAACAAGCCTGTGTCGGGATAAAATGAAATATTCATCCAACTTAAGAAGGAATAATAACGAAGTCTTATCCTGCTTCATTGCGTTCCTTTGTTTTCACGAAACCTACATTTTCTACTGACGCGTGCTGCTTGTGTTTGTGAAATGTCAAACTGGTATATTCCATGGATTAATGTGAAAAACTGAAGTTTTTACCAACAACACTCTAAGCAGGTTACAAGTTAAGTTATATGCATCAATCACTGCTCTAGAGCAAAACTAACATATAGGGGTTATAGCCTGGCCCATGCAACACAAGGTTTTGGTTCAAGCTGTTATTTCCATAAAAAGAAACACTCAAAAGTGTTTGTGCGAATGAGTTGTACTTCATGTAAAGGATGATTTTTTTTTCATTAATTCACAAAACTGGTCAATTTGTCAACACAACCATAACATAATCATAACCTTGTAAAGAAAGGTTTAATACTGACAAAAAATATTTGTACTGAATGGTCAAACCACTTCTTATCAAAACATCCCTTTTATCTAAAAACACATTTTTTTTTATTTTACCTTCAAGCTGAGTACACAGTTGGTGTAGATAATGAAGGGGACACAGTTCGCACACAGATGTAGGCCCAGACGTCTGCCATGCAATTTGAAAAGCTTGCTTCAGGGACCTCATGACATTGTCAACCTATTAATTGAGCATTCCTTATCAGACTAGTTTCAAATAGGTTTTCAAAACCTTTTTTTAAAAAGTATTTGCCTATTGTTCTAACAGCTAGCATTTTACTACATTTTCAGTTAGACATTGAGTAACTGTCTTGTAAAATTTACAAACATTTAAAGACCAATTGACCAGCTTAATGACAAAGACCTAAAAATTCCAGGAGCATCTTGTTTGGGTGCATTGTATATTCAGGTTAAAAACAGTAAATATTGGCTGCTGTAAGTCAGTCAGTAATCATGGTGCTATTCCTAAGAAGAACCAGGTCTTTCTAACATACATGTCTTTGATGATATATAATATCCATCTTTAGCAGAAAGAATTACCTGCCAGCAGGTGTTTGTGTTAATAAGTAACTGTTGGATGTAATTTTAACCAATCACCAATTTGAGATCAAATTATGAATTATAAACCTTCAGACTGGACATCAATTACAACGAGAAACAGTCGAGTGTAGTTTTAACTAATCACCAATTATAAGAGCTCAAAATTAGAAATAAGAAACCTTCAGATAGGGCAATAATTACAATGAAGCAATAGTTTTGCCTATTCATCATACTGCTTGTGCAAGAAGTTGAAAAGAAACCATATTGCCCTGGATTGTGTTGCCAAAATCACATTGTGGCCTTATTTACAACAAGATTTTGCAATAAAAACTTGGCCTATTGACTACGAGATTTTGGCAATACAACGAAAAGGCATGATTCCTTTACAAATCTGACAGTACTACAGTGAATGGAAAAACTGTTAATAGTACTAATTGTTGCATCTGAAGGTCTCTGTTATTATGTTGAAAGACTGTGGATGGTGGTTGTGTTGTTCAAGCTTGGAAGGTATTTTAAATAAATTTACTTTAAAAAAAATACATAAATTTATGTATTCTCAGACATTCAAATATGTTGAAATTAACTAAAACTTTAAGAATTAAAAACAACATAGAAATTAATAGCAGAATGAGAATATTTCCGGCTGACGAGGAAACTCAATTAAAAACCTGTGTCTTACAATGATGCATGTATAAAAGGTAACTGCTAACTCACCAATGGCTCAGTGGCACCTTTGAACACATAACAGTTGTACTGATTGGTCCTCGCATCACGACAAATGAAACCAAAATGGTTTGGTGCCTTTGTACCCTATAAAGTTATAAATATGAAATCATGTAACTTAATGTTTTACAGACCATGATCCAGTTACAAAACCAAGAAGTTATTTATTTGTAGCAATAGACCATCTTAAACCCCATGGCTAGCCACTTTACTTCCTCTCTCTCTGTTTTAGAAATTCATACATTATGTAAACAAACCTGTTGACAAAATGATATCTCTCTCAATTTTTTCTCCATTAATATGACCTTTGTTGCATCATTTATCAATGTCACACTGTATGGGTTTATTCTAAACACCACATTTCTTGTAGCTTCACCCCCAAAGCTTGCAGTTCTACGGTGTGTCTGGGGTGTCGAGGCAGCACTTGCTACTCTTGCAGAATTCAAAAATGTGTTTGTCTTATCTCCATCACTTGCAGATCTTGGTCTGGCCTCAAAATCAAACTTAATGGACGGTCTACTATCATTACTGACGCTTCGCTCTCTACTCTCCTCGTTGACAGAAAGTCCATTATCAAGACTATTGGCTTTCATAGCAGGTTTGTCTGAACTTTTTTTCTGTGCACTATGTGATGGGGCAATTTGTATGGTAAGCTCAGTCCTGTGTCGGTTACTGCCACTGCCATCTTTCTGGGCCTTAAGCTGCTTTTCAAGGTCCAGTCTTTTGCTCTGAGTATTAAATTGCTCGACGGAGTCATCTATCAAAGTGGGTGGTGCTTGTCTGTGAGATACAACTACTTTTCCAACATACCACAATGCATAAGAAACACTTTCAGCTGCCTGATTCATTGTTGTCTGACTAAATCTGACAGGTGTGTTTGGCTCTTGAGGCTTGTTTGAATCAACATTCTTTAGAGAGATGTCATGTTTAGCTGCTTGTTTAATAGATTGAAGAAATCCAGGAACCTGTGGCATTAAATATTATTCTGTTAAACAAAAAATAAACTTTATATCTTCTGACAAATTCTGTTAAATAAAAAATATACTATATCTAATGACAAATATGCACTGTTGTCAAACTAGATTCTGTAAGTAAAGGAGACAAATGCATTAAAATGCCAAAACCAAAAGGCAGGAAAAACTTTCTTAATTAAATCTATTTTACCTCCCCCCAAAAACTGAAATAACATTTTATGCTGTTCCACCTAAATCATAACGTTGTATTATGTTCATCACACATGTTCGACCAGTTAGTTAATCAGCAATGTGTAACAGAAACAAGGTATACATGAAAACAGAGACCTTTCTCATGCATGGCAGCGATTTCAAAATTCTTGTCTATATATAAACTTCCCTGGTCAGCCTGACTCTTGAGTTAAAAAGATAAAACAACTCAAGACATACCCCGAGGCGAATTTGAATGCAAACAAAGGAATATTAAAATTGGTGCAATTTATGAGAAAGGTTTATGGGTTTTTAAAGAGTATTACTCAAAGAATCATGTGGTTGCAGATTAGCCTAAGCAAAGAGCTAGTTAGTATGATCACACTGCTTGCAGTAGTCAACTTCATTAAAAAAACAAGTCATAGAACTTGTCTTCTCTGTTTTGTCTTGGGACTATAAAATAGGCAGGACATGCTATGACAGCTCCAGGTGTTTTCAGCACTTTCAACTTTCCTAAATTTTGAAAAAACTAAAGCATTCTTGAAACTTTCAATTATACTACTGCAAATGTCTCACTATAGGGGTTATTTTAGAGAGGTTTTTAAAATTTTTACAACTGTCGCACACCCTCAATTTTTACAATCATAGGCTCTTATTTCACTTTATTAACAATACAGCTGTTTCATTTTTTTTGCCAAAAGAAGGTGACATCAACTAAACAGTGGCTTTCAGGCTTTGGTAACCATTACAAGATACAAGTCACACATAGAGCAAGGCCTTGTCGTTATAATTCTGGGGAGCTCAAAAATTCATTAAGGGGAGCAATGGGTTAAGTTTGCTTTGTGACTTTTGATGTTTCAGATATATCTCCATCCATAGTTTGAAATTTGGAAAATTCCAATTATACAAGGTGACATCAACTAAACTTAACTGAACAAATAATTCACTAACAGAACAAAAAGAAAGTACCTTGAGTATTTTCAGATTTTTTGGACAAGTTTTAAGTTTTGGGGGAGGGGGAGATTTGTAGTTATAGGTTTTTAGAGAAGACTAAAATTTAAACCTAAAGTTAAAATTTGATAGAAAATTGCCAAACTGTCCTCAAGCCAAAGCTTAACTTGCGCCTGGTCAACAGGAGGCTGATGGTTTGGTGATTATACTCAATATCCTTATATAAATCTTATTTCAACTCCATCACTATGTATTTCATAGTTACAGAGTAGAATCAAGACCTAGAAAGATTTGAAACACAACATATATCAGAACTGAATTTGAAAATTAGCAACTTGCCAAAACAAATTTTAGTTCCCTTGGGATGAAAGTAAGTGTACTTTTATAAAACAAATAAAATCAAAAAAGGACGAAAAGATAATCTTAATTTTCAATAGAAAAGAAGAATTATAAACATCAATATCAAATGCATTCTTTGTCTAAAAATCTTAAAGCAAAGTTCTTTCATTAGAATATTTACAACTATATATTAAGTCCTTCATTGTACATTTTTTATCAACTGGAGCAGAACTGAATTAATTTTGTACACTCGAAGATTAAATCTTGACACAGTACTTACTGTGCAGAGTTTGGTGTGTCTTTTACTTAAAGTTTTTAAAACTGCATTACCAAGTAATAAAATTGGAAGATAAATTTAAAAGTTGAACCACCCTTCAAACAACAGATGAATAACAAAGCTTCTCAAAGTAACAAAAACATATTTTTTGTATATTCCAATTGATATTGCAGCATGCTGAACCTGGTAGAAGTTTGTATGACATTAGCCTTGCAGCAAGGTCAATTCAGCACGGAGTAAAAAGCACATGTAACTGGGGTGTTCATTGGCAAGCATTTCAAATAAATTTATGCAGGAGTTTTAAGTTAAATCTTCTATACAATACTGTAACAAAAGAATATGCCATGCAAACATGAATATTCCATGGAAATCTAAAAGGCTTTTCTATTTCAAATAATATTCTAAAACCACTCTTACATGAAAAGCACATCAATGTGTTCTGTTTATCAAATCAATAGCTGAAACCAGCTCTCATTTGAAAATCAAATGATTAAGACTTCGAGTCCAACCTTGACCCTCAAAACCTCGTGACAAAACAAATCATTATATGAATGCAACTCATAAAATTTTTCACTGTTAAACTTGCTCTAGTTGCATGGGAATCCAACAACTGAATTTTAAGATTGACTTAACTTATTTTGTTAGTTGAGCGCCACACACAAAACGAATATTGTTCGTCATATAATCAATTTCTTTGCAACTAATTGTGTGACGACTATTTGACATAACCTTAAAGTTTAACATCAATATATGCTGTGGTTTATATATTTGACTTTCTTAGACTAACAGCTTTCATCGGAAAATGAAAGATATTCGCGAATAAAGGAAACTGGTTTCTTCAACTGGTTTGCAAAGCCAGTAAGTTGTTCAAGTCAGCAAAAAAAACAAAATCGATGAAAACACTGTATTATTCATTAGAATATTTTTAAAGACAACAAGTTCAGACTTGCTTTTGGAGAAAACTCTCTTGGGGCCGTTTTTGAAATGAAATTAATGATTTTACTGTGCGCCCAAACCTAGTACAGTACATATAAGCAAAGCCAAGGAAACTAGATTTTAAAATTTTTCATGTTTTCCCCGCTCGGGTGCGATAGGTTAAAAGAAGTCTGAAAATATTGGACGAGCTGCCAACAAAGACAAGTCATTTAAAGAAGAAACTTTTAGTTGCAAAATGTCACTCACCATGAAAACGCGAACAAAACTAAGATTTAGAGTACTGCAGATGAAGTAAACAATTCTATGCTATAGCAATATTATAATAACTAAATCAGGAACTCGGAAAAAATCAAGTGCTTTTTGTCTCTTCATTCTACGTTACCGAAATTAAATGTAGCAGCTCGATATAAACTCACAAAAGCAAGCGCACATAAATGGCTGGAGTTATGAAAAAATAAGGGCACCTTTCTTCGTAGGAGAAAACAATGGAACGAAGAGAGATCTGCCCAGGAAGATATCTTGTCAACAAAGACACTCGCTCAATTCTAAGTGGGACAACATCTGCAGTTTTTTTAAAAAACGTACTTCACTTTCTCTCGGACGTAAAAGCGTATTTGGATGATCGAAAATATGTGACTATACTTACCGATAACTGGTCTAATGCTTCAAAGCTATAGCAAAAACACGAGCTCACGTCTTGAGGACTCTTAACTAAGTAGGCAAAGCATTTTTTGTCTCCGGAACGAGCGCAACGAGTTATCGTTTGAACTTTATGTTGGAAAATGACGTCTCCCGTTGTGCAGTCCACAGCTTTTACTGTCATACACTCCACGGTCAAGTTAATTTCTTGCCAGTCTTTTCTTCTCTTCACCTCTGCAATTACCCAAGGCAGCATTGCCTGGGTATATCTCCTATCGAGCACAGCATTTCCGAGATAAATAAAACGAAAACTGCTCATCTTTTGCTCAGCTGATGACGGCAGCGGATCCGAGCACGAGCGATTCTTTGCCTCAGTATAACCCTCGGCCTCTACACAGGCCTTTGTTCTTGAAAGGACAGCCCTGCCGCCACCGAGTCTTCTTCGCTGTCCATCCTCTTCACTCTCTCTTTCCATCACCATCTCAAGGCCATATTAATGGTTCAGAACAGAAGATATGAACCCAACTTCCCCACGAGGCGACCTGAGATCAAATGATCTCTTGTGCACTGCTGCAATGTAGCAGGAAATCCTGCCTCGTGCCCAGACCCTGCAGCCTCGACTTCGCAATATTACCAAAAAGATTATGCATCACGCGTACTTGCATCGGCTATGCGCTCAATGAACTATCTGCGTAACTCATTCGTCTAAAATTATAACTAGATCCTTTATGCAGCAGACGAATCATAAAAGAAAAGAGCACCTTGTCGCATCATGGGCGGCACAACCGGAGGGACTGGGGGAGGGGATGGGAACCCAAAATGATTTGGTCATGGCTAGCTGGAGGGGGAAAGGGGAAGGAACTCAAGGAAGGGCAACCCTAGCCACCTCCCGTCCCCTTTCCCCCCATCACTGTTTTAAATAATTTTTTGATGATAAAGACATTTTTGAGAAGGAATTTTAAAGATTTTGTATGCTCAATATACTAACAGTATGAAGACAAACAACCTAAAGTAATTAACTACTCGATAGTCTTTCGAGCTTTTACGATTTTTACTTCGCCCCCCCCCTCCCCCGCCCCCATCATGTTTTTGCTTCCAGCTGTCCCATGCACATTGAAAGGAAAATCAGTATCTTGCAGTGAAAACAGTAGGGTGAAGCTCGTGCAAAATAAAACTTAACTTATCCGAAATTAATCACACTTGCCATATCTGCACTGCATCTTACAGCATAACAACAAAATAACAGCACAAACCAGCACACCTTGTCAACTGTCTGAAATAGGGAGAAATTTTCTGAAAACCTTGAATTGAAGGGAGAAACTAAAATAAAGGCCAAATAAAGGGAGAAAATATGTTTTTGGAAAAAACAATATCTTGGAAAATTTATTTTTCCTTCCGGCAAAACAATTTTAAAAGGTATCAATGCCCAGTAGGTATTTACTAAGATGATCGATACGAGCACACGGTTGCTTTTATGAAGAAAAAAGTTTGTTTTTTGAAAAGAACCAAAAATGACATCATTTAGGCCAAAATCATAGATGAACCAATCAAATTTATTTATTGATTGCTGTTCGCCGATGAACTGCAGGGTTGAGGTCACGTGATGTATCGTTTTCGTCGGTTTGAAGATGTCGGACAGTACAAGATGGAAGCACTGAGGGTCTTGTATACGTTTATATTTACATGAGAGTTGCCAGATTTTAATGCGGCCGCCGACTATTTTGTCCATTTCATAAAAAAGATTGCCAAGACTGCATAGGGGAGAGTCACTAGTTTTCTTCAGCTTTCAAGGATTCTCAAAGGTGAGTGCTTGAAGCGGTTGGAGAGTAAACTTTTTGTGTGTTGGTTGCCACGTTCGCTTTAGTCCATTAAGAGCACTTTGCCGACAGGACGACATGCTTTTGTAGTTTAGAAATGTATAGGGACAAAAGTGCGTTGACAAGTCACTAAATAGCGCTGAATATATCTGCAATCATATCTGATTTAATCACACGACAGAGGAACCAGACAAGACACGGGAGGTATATATAACTTGTGCCTTTACAAAGTATCTCCGACTTGATTTTTACTTGCACACTGCGTAACACCCACCCTCATTTTTATTTTAAAATGCATTCAGATCTGGTGAAAATTGTAGAGCTGTTCATGGCAGTTGTCAGAGCGAAAATGTGTGGCTTTTAAATAACTTTGCAACCAGTTGAAAACCGCCGTTTCAACATACAGTACAGCCGTTTGTGAGAACTGTTGATTGTTTGCGCCAAGCTCTTTAGTGGTAGGCGATAACCGCATTTCTTGTAAGAGAAAAACAAGCGATGGATATTCTGCCAACATTTAAAATATAATGTTTATTATTTGTTGAAATGATTGTTCCCCGCTTAATATAATGTGCTTTGTTTGAGCATGAAAATGCGACCGTTGATCGTTTCTCTTTGAAATAAATTATATGAAATTGTAATGACTTATGACATGTGTTGTACTATTGCGTCTCTTCTCAGATTCAATTTGTGATTATTTTATGTTGTTGTACGAGTCATACAAAGTTCTCATTCTTTACCAACAAAAATGGCTTTGACTTTAATTCGTTTGTTGGAAAAAGGGAAAGGTGTTTTCTGCTTGTGTTTGCAATTTATTTGTTGTGGCCAGAATGTTAACAGTATTGTTTGCCTCTATTATGATAATACTTGTATTCTACGCCAAGTGTTAACATCTATACACACTCAAAGAAACTCCTTATATTACTTAATCAAGAAGACTTGACTGTCAACATCAAAATTCTAAAAGATTATTAGCAAGAAAACCTAAGTTTGGAATGCATTATTATCTTTGGCTTAGCATGTTGTTCTCTAGAAAATTTTTTAAAGCAAAAATTAGTTATCTGGGAATGCTGTCCTCTGTTTTATTTACTAAAAACAAAAAAATCAGTCATTGTAAAAAATATGTATATTTTTTATTGAAGTTTTAATCATCCACAACATTGATACACCAATGAAACCAAATTAAACCTTGCTAATCAATTTATTTCAGTAATTAAACATAATAAAAATCAAAGTTTAATTAAGATCAATTATTAGCCCAATTAGTAAATAGTCATTCGTATTAAATTTGACTGACTATCTAGAGTTTGATAGAAAATAATAAACTTAGTGGAAAAGTCTTTAAGTTTTCCTTCAAGCCCAGACAATGGCAAAAAAACATTAAAAAATCATAAACTCATTTCATTGTACACTTTACTAACTACAAAATATTGTAGTATTGTAAATGATCTAATAAACACAGGGGGTTGTAGGGGGTGTTTAATAGTCACAAGGCAATTATTTTTAGAGAGGTATTTATTTCACTTCAGCTGCAAGAAAATTGCTGATGTACTGAACACCGAAGTTAACTATACCTTAGCTATCACTATCCTTACTTTGAACTTTGAGTTTTGTATTGTTTATTACATTTTTTCCACAAAATGTTCTCCTTATTCTGTGTTACTGTGGTATATGTTTCAGATTTTTCACAAAAATGATCTCACTTTTTTTTCAAACAGGCAGCAATTCTGCAGTTAAACAAAACAAGAAAAACTTCCTATGATAACATTTTCTTTGATTGAACAAAGTTTTAATTTAGGGTCACCAAAACTATGCCTCAGCTGGTAGCCAAGTAGTAACTATCTGTTTAGGTTTGTAAAATTGATGATTAATTTTTTTTGTTTCTAAGAGAATGGGTCAGACATTGTCCGAGCCAGTAACCACAAAGGAAACATCAACACTTTCAAGCAAGCTTTATAGAGTGGGTTCATCATGCATGCAAGGATGGAGAATAAGTATCTTTTTCAAGCTTTTGGTTCAACTGGCAGAAAATATGAACTTCTAGGGGGAGGGGGTCCGGGGGCATGCTACCCCAGGAAATTTTTTGAAACCTGACTAGCTCCCTAAAATACAGTATTCCTGGGTCAGAATTGGTTAACCAGCAAGATCTCTAGAAAAGTTTTAAAACGCCCTTATAAATAATGAAATATTTGACCAATTAAACAATATTAAAATGAGTATATATCGGTTTGCAGTTGTTCGTTTTTAGTTGATTCCAACAGATTCCAAATAGAGTGTACTTATGAATCTCTCTAGAGATCTTTCATTCATTAGATCCACAGGGTGAGTCACTATTGCTATTGAAGTCCCATTCATCACGGACTGTACATCGACCATTTCCACACTTAAAAGATATTATTATTTTGTGTGCTACCAGACATTAGATTCAAACAACCGGGCATTGTGTCTCGTTCTGGTCTGAAGCGAAACCCCTGCTTTTTGAAAAGAAAAAAAAATAAGAAAAAGTTTGATGATATTAAGCTTTAAAAAAAGTTAGGTTGATTCAATCTAACTTTTTTTAAAGCTTAGGTTTTCTTAAATATCATAAATTGAAACTTTTTCCTATTTTTGAATGAAATATGACAACCGATTAATTTTTGCAACAGAAGGAAAATATCATGTTAGGAGTGAAGTACTTACTAAAGAAGTTGTCAGTTTCTGTTCAGTTTCTCATGTCCCCTTTCAAAATCAGATTATGAGCTTTTTTAGCAGACTAGCAACACCTTTTTCCTTCTGCTTTAAATTTCTGACATTGGTTTCTTTTGAGGTAGTTTAAAAACTCACAGAACACTTGTACATGTTTAGAAAGAACATATTTTTTAAGTCTTTTTTTTTTGAAAACGTAAATTTAGTTTAATGGGTCATTATTGCTAAAATGCCCTATTAAAAAGTTATATAGTTTTTTAATTTAGCACTTATTAAGCTACTATCCACCAAAGATAGAATAGAATTAAGAGTTTTTGTATATACCAGTAAGGCAACTGATCAAGGAAATTTAGTTCAAGAAAAATAAAAGATTTTTAAGAAAAAAACATTTAATTTCAATTGAATCACCGAACATGGCGAAACTTGCCTGTGAACAGCCTAATACACGGTCCTGAAACGTGTTTTGACAGTTTGTCAACTACAGAATGTTGTATATGGCGTAAAACATTCTGTAGGCTCTTTTAAATATCAGTGTTTTTTCAAAGCAAGCTTTTCCAATACAGTCTCGAAGAGACTGTTGCAACTGCCATTTTGTTTCGGTCTTATTATTTACTATTTTGGAAGTAATCATTGACTCTCATATCTACTATTTCTAAACCAATCAAATCTTACATAGCCAAGCTTGTGTATAATTGAAACACATATTTTTTTACTTCAAATGTGAACCATTTGGACTAAAATTGTTGCAGCTGTGTTTCCTTTCCAGTGTCTTGATATCATTTTGTGATAATACCTGGTTTAGAGATGTTATTAGGAAGTGAGAGTTTCGATTTTGATTGTGCTTCAAAAAGTGTAGATGTCATCGGCAAGAATGGCTATTTTTGGGGGGGCAGAGACCAAGTGTCAACCAAGTGAGCTGCCATGTTGAGCAAGTGAGTGAAGACTTAAACAAGTGAGCAAAGGTAAAGTCTTCTGGTGTATTCAAAATGGCGACTCGCTCATTGGCACTTGGTCTCTCCCCTAAATACCAGCTGCATTCCAGGCTAAAATATTTATAATTTATAGGATACTGCTTTTTTGGTGCAAATAACTTAACTAATAATCAGATATGGAAGATGCACATACCGAAATACTGTCTTTAAAGGAAGATCCTGGCACTAGTTTCTTTGGAGTCTTTGATGGACATGGAGGTGAGTCAGAGGGGATATGGTATTTATTGTATTTGCTTCATGTTGATGGTGATTTTAAATTTGCCAGCATGTTTAACAATAAGCTAGAAAAAAAAATTCTAGATAAATTTTTTTGGTGAAGGGTATCATTGGGCCTTCCTAATAACACTAATTGTATCTATCTTTAATAAATATGTTTTGATATTTGATAGAACCAAAGATTTTGGATAAAGAGACTAGCTTTGAATACAATGCCTGAATACAGATTTGAAGTAAAATGGAGGGTGAATGAAATCTTAAAAAGTAACTTGAATATTTGATCTATGTTTTATCAAGGCTACTTGTTGCATCAAGTTCAAAGAAAGTGAGAAAAATGTAGTTTAGAACACAAACACTGTGATTTTGCATAAAAAGAGTAGAGTAAAAGAGTACTGTTTATACCCTTTTACCTGCAGTTTATCTTAACTAGTTGTTTAATTTTAGAATAAAAGATTTGATCACCAAAAAACTTCCCTTGGATGAGTTGTAAACTTGTTTCTTCCAACGTTTTCACATAAGAAAATTAATAGTTGTAAGTTAGGGTAATAATTTGCAAATTTATCAACAAAAATGGGTTAAAGAGCATATGACACAAAATTAAAACATTGGTTTGCCAAGTTTGAGAAATGTTTGATGAAAGTACACCAATATACAGCATGTAGAGTTTTGAATTTTTCCCACTAAAAGTGTCCCCTCCAAAAAACCAACAATGTGACATAACAGGCCATGTGCGTCTGGCTTCAGTTCATCCAAAATTGACTTTAAAACATCTGTAACTAAAAGATTTTCTAATAATCCAAAACTCTAGCAGTTACGGATGTTTTAAACTTGACTTATCTCTTTACTTCGTAGCACCTTATTAGACGGACTGAGGCAAGATGCACGTGACTTGGTACATCATATTGTTGGTCTTTTGGAAGGGACACTTTTAGTGGGAAAAATTCAAAATTCTACACTCCATATCTTGTCGTACTTTCATCGTATGTTTCTCAAACTTGGCAAACCAATGTTTTTTTACAGTATACTTTTTGAAAATTGAATAACTGATTTTGTGTCATATCCTCTTTAACAATAAGTTATAGTTTGTAGTCCACTCATTGGTCTTTCACTCTACCACAATCGACTACTTTTTAGGTGCAAGAGTGGCTCAATACTGTGGACAATGTATGCATAGAAAGGTTGTCAACCACCCAGCTTATGGTAAATTTATTCACAAAAGATCTATTGAAGTTGATTAATTTCTTTCGTGATGTATGTTAAAGGTAAGAGAAAGTGAAAACATTTCTCTTGAAACTAAATATCTGTGAACTGTTGTCTTCAACTTGTGTATAAGCTAAAAAATTGAAGTCTTCTGTTTGATTGAAAAAACATTTAAAATTTTGGAATTTTTTTACACTAGTTCTTAAAAAAAAGAATCTTTTATAGAAATCAACTAAAATCAACCTGCTAAGATACCCAACTAAATTAACCCCTTCTGATTAAGAATATTTTCTATCAAGTTTGAATCTCACTAGGAAGTGGTAATATGATGTGTATATTAATTAAGCTAAACCCTTCTCTTAGCTACATGGCCTATTAGGCCGGAGCTTACCTCTGGTTTCCATATTGTCAGACAGATTAGAGTCTTTTTACCCCCCCCCCCCCCATCCTTTGAAAGGGCACTAATCCACCACAGGTTAGCCCCAAATAGAAGCTAGTACTCAATTATAGAGCTGAGTTGACTGGAACAAGTCGGGTTAAGTGTCTTGCTCAAGTTTGCAACCCTTGGATTACAAGTCGAACACATTCCAGCTCTGCCACTGCACTGCCAATAAAGCAATAGTTATTATTAAAGCTTAATATGTGACAAGCGTGTTATTTTACTTGTGCTCCTCAGCAAAAGGTAATCTTATTGAAGCTATAAAAGGAGGCTTTCTTGAGTGTGATCAAGACATGTTGAAAGGTGTGGATTTGAGTAGCTTCTTTTTGATGGTGGGAATAATGAAAAAATGGTAATAATACTTTGTATGCATAAATTATCTGTTTACACACATTGAAATTTTACATTCATTTGGTAAATTACTTATCAAAAACTGTTTAAGGAGTTTGGAACTAATTTGAATTAATTATTGTAAAGAAATAAGCCAGGGGACCGCTAGCATCTACTTTAAATAATACTAAATAACAGAAGCGAACTCATTTAGCTGGTTGGGAGACTCACAAGGTTAGGATTGCCTGCTATACAATGATGGTTATTTGTGTGGAAGCAGTGCATTCAACAGTTTTAGGTGTATATGATAGAAGGCAAAAAGTAGGCAGTTACAGAGCTTGCGTAGCCAAAGGCCCCTGAGTCAATAACTGGGGGTCCAGGTATATTCTCTTGTTGTTTCCACTTCAAAGTGAGGCAGTATATAGAACTGTGCAACGCATCCTCTCTCATAACAAAGTAGAGGGAAGTGAACCAAAATTTGATGGCGCCACGCATGTTTGATTTGAAAGTTTTAATTTACAAAAGGAATCTTTAGAAAACTTCAGGTTACTGAAAAAAGGGCTTACAACCCCAAATGGCATAATAATTTGTAATTACTTATCTATTCTTCATACGGTGAATTCTTCACCTAAAAGTACAAGTTGCCAGTGGTTGCAGGCTCAGTAGATTGCAATGTAAATCGCTAGTAGAGGCATTCAAATGAAACCATTGTAGAAGCTGCATTCACAAACTGAAAGTACGCTACACAATGGAGCATTAGATGCAATTATGTTGTGTGTGTTTGAGCCCTTTTTAGTGGCCACATGGTGAAATCGTTGTTTGAATATTGCTGGTCTGGAGTAGGATCAAGCAACATTACATTCAACAACTTCAGAGGTGGTCACAAAGTGCAATTCTTTCATTGCATACAATTTTGCATTGTGTAGCTGTACCTTTCAAGGGTTTTCATTATTTGTCATTGATTCACCCAAGTCAATACACAAACATGAAAAGTAGAATTAAATTCTGAAAGCAAAGGTTACCATTATCGCGAAACACCTCTTATAAGTTTCAAAACAATGTTGACCAAGATTTTTACCACTTTTGCACTTTGAACAGCTGTAAGTGTATCAACTAGCCAATGAGAAAGACGTTGATGTAGTAAGGCAATGAAATGTTGCATGTGATAAAAAAGGTAATTATTTTAGTTGCCTTTGGTGTTTAAATACCGTATTTGTCTTATGTTTCTTTTCAATCCTACAGATGAACAGATGAGGGACGAAATGTCTGGCACTACTGCTATAATTGTGTTATTGAAGAATAACAGAATATACTGTGTAAGTTAATAAATCAACTGTTAAAATCATTTAGCATCTTGTTTACTAGCATCCTCCTTTCCCCCTCCCCTCCCCCCTTCCTTACTGAGCTCCTGAATAGATCAAAGTACCCAGAAAGACTGACCTATAGTGCTAACGCAGGGGCATGGTGTGGAGTCAGATTTCCTTGCTTGTTTAAACAGACTGTGGATCAAAACCATGAGATCAAAGATGGCAAGTTTTCAATAAACTTTAATTAATTCTAATCTAGTCATATCTGTTAAATTGTAGTTTTTTGGACTGGCTGGCTGCCTGACTTGCTAACTGGTCAGGTTTTGTAAACTAAGCTTGGCCCAAATAGCCCTGATGTTTTAGAGAGTACTGAACCCTGACTTGGATCTGATACTATAAATAGAAAGGGAAAGTGTACATTGGTAGAATAAAGAAAATCCAATAAATGTCACAAATTCTGCAGGCAGATGTAAGAGGAACAAATCATTTTATCAACTTTAAAAATTATTTTGTTTCAGGGCAATGTTGGAGATTCAAGGTCAATAGCATCAAAAAAAGGAGCTGTGGAACAGTTATCGTTTGACCATAAGCCAAGCAATGATGGTGAAGACAAAGCTATTATATTTTGTTCAGTAGCCTTCTTCAAAAAACTGTAAGAGGAAGGAGAAGTCATCTATTAAATTGTGAAAACCAGACCAACTTGATTCTCGACAAAGAAGTTATCTGAATATGTTTATTTGTTCTCTTTTCAGACGATTTTTTGTGGGCGATTTGTCCGTCAGGACTCTTATGTGAAAACAGCTATTGTTTGATTTTGTTGTACTAGTACAAAATCTTTAATAATGTACCACATGATGTAATTGAGTTAAATTTGCACTCTCATCTGTAGTATTAGTATTTTTATATGTATTATTAGTTCTGTTTCCTGTTCTAACATGATAGTTATAATGAAGATGCTTTTCTCTAAGAACATAAGTGTCTAGATTTACTTAAATTGATGATAAACCCAACTTAATAATTAGAAAACATTAACATAATGTGCCCATTATTGTAGATGAAACTAGAAGAATTATTGCTGCTGGTGGCTGGGTTGAGTTCAACAGAGTGAATGGTAATTACTTGCATATGAATGTATTTGAATTAATTATGATTTTAGTATTAAACTGCTGCCTGTGCAATGTTTGAAACTACAAACTAATAATCTGATTGATTATGTTTTTCATCATCACCCACTTTTTCCCAGTATTATTTAAATTTCCTTTTAAACAAAATAGTAAGTTGTAGAGACTTGTTTTTTTTTTGAATACCATGTTGTTGCAATTAAGCAAAATATGTGGTTGCATCTCCCTACCCACCAAGAAATGCTCTACAGTTCCTGGAAAAGGAACTTTTTTAACAAAAAGATGCCAGCACATTAAGCTTTGATGTTTTTGGTTTGTATATTATTGTTGTTACTGTATTTTATCTGGGTTTGGTTGTTCAATTTACGTTGGTTAACTTTAAACCTGGGTTAAGCCACTCATCTGGGCTGCGTTGTTCAATTTATGTTGGTTAACTTTAAACCTGGGTTAAGCCACTCATCTGGGCTGTGTTGTTCAATTTACATTGGTCAACTTTAAACCTGGGTTAAGCCACTCATCTGGGCTGCATTGTTCAATTTACGTTGGTTAACTTTAAACCTGGGTTAAGCCACTCATCTGGGCTGCGTTGTTCAATTTACGTTGGTTTACTTTAAACCTGGGTTAAGCCACTCATCTGGGCTGCATTGTTCAATTTACGTTGGTTAACTTTAAACCTGGGTTAAGCCACTCATCTGGGCTGCGTTGTTCAATTTAC
>JAOBAT010080417.1:15271-47846 GCA_026413305.1 Hydrozoanthus tunicans | reverse complement strand
TTGGTTAACTTTAAACCTGGGTTAAGCCACTCATCTGGGCTGCGTTGTTCAATTTACGTTGGTTAACTTTAAACCTGGGTTAAGCCACTCATCTGGGCTGCGTTGTTCAAAGGTTGGTTAACTTTAACCTTGGGATAAGCCAAAACTGAAGCAATTATTTTTCATCAAGGAAAGTTTCATTTCTTGTAAAATACTGTCTAGAAAATCCATGGGAAAGACTTGTCAATTCTAAAATTACAGCTTAGATCAATCTCTGTCAGGTTGGAAACAAGAATGTTGGTTGAAATTTAACCTTGGGTTAGTGCTGATCACCCTTTGTTTAACTGGGTCCTGAGTGGCATTTGGGTTTATCTGAGCACATTGTTTTATGCAGTTCTAGCTTCAACATAGTTATTAGTGTTATCACACATCATTGATATTAAATTGGTATTAAATTAATTATTTGGGTATTAACTGGCTTGACTTCATTTGCTTGCTAGGTAACCTAGCTCTATCGCGAGCATTAGGTGATTTTTGTTTTAAGAAGAATGAAAGTAAATCAGCGGAAGAACAAATAGTAACTGGTAAGCAATTGTTTTGTTCAAGACTGTGTTGTATAGCTGTGAACTGGATAGCAGCATGGGCTAGGCTCAAACTTGCAACCTATAGATGGCCCATGCTACAAAAATGGCATTAGCTATAAACATAGATACTTTTCATTTATTATAGAACATTTCATAACTGACTTCTTAACTTTCAAGTCAAAAATATTATCATTAAGTTCTTAGGTACTTAGACATGTCATACAGTTGTGGTGATTGTCACAGAGGCTGCTAAGGCGCTTTTCACCTCCATGACATTCACCACAACCATGTGACATGTGCCATTACACATCAGCTACTGATTTTATACCTTCATGGTAATACCAATGTCTGGTGCTTTACCGTATTATCAGTGTTACCGTTTTATCTATTATCTAAAGCAGATTTGAATATTTTAGGTTTGAAAGTAAGCTAGGAGACATCACACAATAGGTACACAGCAGTCGCCAGGGTGATAAAGTGCATGGTTTTTCACTGAGTGGGTTTTTTTGAGAGTTGTAATAGTGTTATGGTTAATATTACTTATGTTGTAACTAGTGTATGAGAACCTCTTGTTTAAAATATAACCGATATGTTTGCATCAACTTAAATAAGAGTATTTGTTCATTTTAGCTCTACCTGATGTAATAATAAAAGATTTGACACCAGATCACGAGTTCATTGTCTTAGCCTGTGATGGTAAGTCCAATATTCGTTACCATCTTTTAAGTGACCACATATAACAAGAGATAATGGTAACAGGTACCATGGTATTGATGCTAGTATTGATAGTGGTTGTAAAGGATGATGTTTTAAATTATATATTTAAGATTTAATTACACAGTGGCAGGGATAGAGACATAGGGTAGAGCCCCAACTGCATGTTTTTAGGAACTCCTAAACAAACATGACTACATTTAAGAATCCCAGCTGGTTGGAGGTAGACTAGTTGGCTATTTACAAGGGTGGTGGATTTTGATGATTAAATGCTGATGATAGTAATATGTGATGATGTTGAATTTTGGCGTCAATATTGATGATGTCAATAAGTAATAGTTAGTGAGTGAAAACGAGAAATTGATTGAGGCATCATGGGTTACATTAAGTAAGAGCTCCCCCTCCAAACTAGGGTTTATTTCCCAATCAGTGTTTGAGATCTGTCTCCACGGAAGTAATAGGGGATGTTATCGGTTTAGTCATAAACATCTGATTACTTTGTTTAGGAATATGGGATGTTTTGTCAAACCAAGAGGTAGTGGACTTTATTAGAACAAGAATTGCACAAAACATGGCTCCAGAGCAAGTGAGTAGCAGTTGCATTAACTAATGATTCCCATGGTCATGGTCATTGGTCATGTACAGGGAAAATCTTGAAGAGCAGTGTTTAGTTGCAAGTCAAGCTACTACAGCCGTGATTGCTCCTAGCTTAATCCTTCCTCAAGCCTAACTGGCTCATAGGGTAGATGCTTAACTCCGGTTTCTGTAGTTTTAAGCACATGAGAGTCTTTGACTCCCCCAGCAGGACAGGACACTAAATAATCTAAGGCAGGTTAGCCCTCCACAGAACTGGTAGTCTTGTTCAGGACACAACACATAAATCTGGGGTTCGAACTCGTGACCCTTGTAGGATTACAAGTCGAACACACTGACTACTTGGCCACTGCAACGCCTATTGTTGCATTTATAAACAAAGTTCCTCGACTTACCTGTTTTTGTGTAAGTCTCGCTAAATTATTTTTCTGTTCCGTACTTTCGGAGCTTTTGGAAAATTTTAGGCCCTAGTGCTTTTTTGGATAAAACCGCGATACATTTCGATCCGTTTAGGCCTAGTTCTGTCCCCAATAAGACACTGAGCGTTTTTGGCAAACTCCATCAATTTGGAAATGTTCTCGAAAGTGGATCCAAATAAAAAGGCATTCGCATCGTCTTTGAATCACAACAAAATGAAACTACTCTTAAAATCTCTCTAGTATGTCACTATATATTCTTTGAGTCAATTCCCAGTCTATGCCATTGAATGCTTTTGCCCCTTTATATTCATTTGTTACCCTAAACATTAATTCTGCCTCATCGTCTGGTTGTGCTGGTTGCTGTCGGACTTGAAAATGGTATGAAAAGGGTAGTGTGGATGCAGATCAGTCGATGCGTTTTTGATGGCATTAGTGTGCATGGACAAGGCCTTGTTTCGACATGCACTTATTAGTTTACAACCTGGACTGATTTATTTTGGTTAGGAATTAAACCTTTGTAAGGAAAAGCGTTCTGAACAAGTACTAGCTTTTACACTTTCTCTTTTACTTTCAGATCTGCGAGGAGCTTCTAACCCGCTGCCTTGCTCCCGATTGCCAGATGGGAGGACTTGGGTGTGACAACATGACGGTCATTATTATTTGCTTGCTGCAGGGAGGGACCTATGAGGAACTGTCTCAAAAATGTGCCCGACCTAGTGATGCACGGAGTGGGGCCTTTAATAACGAAATAGAATCCTCGTTTCTCACTTGAGAGTGGTAAGACATCTGTGAGTGGCAGTGACTGGCATGGTGGGTGAACAATAGAAGACAAAATGATGATAAATACTGGTTGTCTACACGCCCAGAGTACATGCTATGTATAAGTTCCTTTTTGACATCACACAATACATACACAGAAGTCGCCAGGGTGGTGGAAGTGCATGGTTTTATGCTGAGTGGTTTTTTTTGAGAGTTGTAATAGTGTTATGGTTAGCATTACTTATGTTGTAACGAGTGTATGAGTTTGAACTTTCACTCAACTTCAGTCGTGATAAGATCTGCCAGTTTTACACATATCTCGCATGTCATGTTACTGATAGTGCAGGGTTTCAGTTAACTTTTTAGGGGTGTGGCTACAAAGTTTATAGATGCGGCTAAAACAGTTGTCATTACTAAGAGCCCCAGCTATTTCGTATTTGTTACACACAATCTTTAATATTTGTACACGTTAGTATTGTTGTTCTTTTACTTTTTTGTCAAATTGTGACTAACCAATACCTAAAGAGCTTAAAGAAATATTCTTTCGTATTTGTTTTGAAGATTGCAAATTGCATCCATTTTGAAATTTAGCTATACAGTTAAACTGACTTTCAACTGTAAGCCTGTTAAGTCTGTTAAGCCAGCTATGGCGAATGTTCGTCAAGAGTCGCCGTTCGCCGGCTCTTTTTGAAACATGTAGCTTTATTAATACTCTGATCTTGGTTTAAAATTTTTCGGTGTACATTGCTAGTTGAGCATCTCTTTGCTATAGGTCTTCTAACACTAAGCTGTGTCCTTCAGAGTTTGTCTTTTCACTCGCTGTTTTTCCAGAATATTTGGAAAGGAGGGTCTGCGTAGGTTGAGAGTGTTCACTCAAGTTTTTAAACAGGATCAACCAATTGCCCAAACAATGTATGAGAAAGTTTGTATAGGAACTTGACATCTATCAACGTCCAACTTCTCCTAGCATAACTTGAACAAAATAAGATACTCGCTAATGAGAAAACGGGTATTGATAAAACAAACAAATGTCAGATGATAAAGAACTAAATATCCATGCTACCAGGAAAAATTTCATTTTTCAAGTGGTTGAGGTTGACTTAATAGCACTAAATAGTTTTCAAAGTCAAAGATTAAAGGTCTCAAATTTTAGCTTGGAAGTGTACATATACTTTGTCAGATTACCTACCACCCATGCCGAGCATGGAGTAGTTGTTTGTGCTAGAATAAACCCCACATTTTTAACATTACTTGTAGTGTGAGTTATTTCACAAAGCCAGAAACAGGCTTCACTGAGCTGACATTACAATCTGGGTTCGCGGGCTCGTTTTGCCTCGCATACGTTTCTTCTCAGTGTCGACCTTTGCCACCTCCATCCTTTGTGGCGGAGAGAACTGGGAAGGACTGACACAAGAAACGAATACGAGGGGGCTAGGGCTGTAGGGCTTCAAGCGGCCTTCTTAGCAGCCTCTCTCTTAGCCGCGCTGATCGTAGTTATAGAGAACTGGGACTAACTGGTCAGTGTTGCCAAATCTTGCATAAACCCCCCCCCCTCCCGGGGGGGTCACTTCGGGGTCAAAAGGGTAGGGTTGACCATCGGAAGAGTCCCCAAAATACCCTTAAAAATACCTAGGGATAAAAAATTTTCCACCTTAATAAAATGCCAATTGAAAGTTGAAATTTTTTCCTGGATATAACTAGCTGGTCGGCGCTAAGCCCCCTCGTGTTGCGTTGAACGTGTTATGCAGTAAATGAAGGCGCGCGGACGTTCGCCAAAGGACTTTTGTCTTCTTATCAGTACGCACGCTTGGTATCCAGTTTGTTCAAACCGATGTTGTTCATGCCGAGTTTTGAAAACACAGTTGAATTCTGAAGTAAAGACTAAAAGCAGGTTTCCCTCTTATATCCAAAGCAGTGCTAGAAAAATTATCAATGTTAAAGCCAGTCAATTAAAGTGAATGTATATATTATGTGCAACTAATTGATGTGCTTATATTAAAAAAAAAAAAACACGGAAAAATCCATGCCACGCCTTTCCCTCCTAAGATATTTTTACTGACGAATCAGGCAATAGCTTACGTACAACCTGTATTAAACGCCCCTGTATTGTTTCTTCCTTTCGACTTCAATTAAGTGCATGTTCACCTCTATTAAACCCTCGCTGTGTTTTTCCGTTCATTTGAGCACCCTGTCTCCGCAGTGGTTTCTCAGTATCTCGTACAGATTTCACCCTCGTAATTTTCTCCCGCAATACATATGCTCTAAAATTTAGGTTGCAATAAACGGTTAATGCTTTGTTGTGTGTTACTATTCAGAGCTAGGCGAGATTATTTTGGGATTTGTAGGAGTTTTAGAAAGATGCTCGCTCCCTTGCAGCCTGATCCCCAAAAGGCTTTTTAAAACAGCCCCACAAATCCACGACTAATTATAATTCGCCCAATTCTGAAAGTCACAGTTAACAGACCCACATTTAAAGAACGCCCTTATTTTTGGACCGATGGTGAATGCTCTCTCAAATATTTTGAAATTAATCATACGTGTTTCAGTGAACATGTTTTTTATATAAGAACAACAAGACCCACAAAGTTAGCCGGGTTCTCAAAAAAAACTCCGTGTATTTAATTTCTTATTAGGGGGTTAAAGATTTGAGGACGGTAACATCGACGACGACAGCTTGTCAAAAAAACTCACTTCTTGCTTGCCCTTTTCGATTTCGTATCAGTATGGCTAGTATGCTTCCATCTTCGAGTTACGCCTTGTGAATTAAAAAGGACGAAAGTGATTTATTAAAAGGTAAAAGAAAGATAAACATAATATTCTGTAAGTCGTTCTCATGGTCGCAAAAAACTTCAAAACTGAGCATTTTAAAGTCGACGACGTGCAGGTGCAATGGTGTGTTCCAACGTGCAATTATTGTATTCACTATTCAGTTTTCCGGCGTCGGTAACGGCGTACTTCCTAAAATTTTCCCAAATGCAAACGTTCAGGAAGCATTAAGCCTTTTCAAAGCAATATATAAAGACTTTGTCCCGTAATGACTGACAAGATGAAATTCTCGACCCTACCTCAGCTTTTGATGTGCTTTTAGCACATTCTTAAAATCTCAGCATGGTGTTCCGTTTAAAAAAGGTTCTTTTAAAACAATCATTAAGGGTGTAGTTCGTCTGTTTTATCCTTCGAAAAGACGCCTAAAACATTGGCGTAAACAAGAGGCGCACTTTTGAGACAGTAAATGAAAAGTAGTGGAAATGAATGAAGAGATGAGGACTTCCCGTCCATACTCACCAATCTCGTTCCCAGGGCTTTTCAATTTGTTGTGGGCGAGCGCACCTACAACAGGAAAAACCCAGGGAACGAGGTTAGACATTCGCGCCTACTGATTCGAGAATTACAGTTAGGGAAAATGCCGTTTGATTCTTTACCAATCAATTAATTTGTCTTTCTGGATAAATACGGAGAACGAGAGCACACGCGCATACAAAATTATTTCAACAAAATTTAAAAACATACTATTTCAAAGACAGAAGTAGTGAAGCCATATAGATGTTTTATAGACTATCGAACTTAGAAGTTTTTTTGAAAAAAAGAAGCTTAGAAATTAGAAATTTTTGGCACCGAAAAAAACAGTTTTTGGGATGAACGATTACTGTTTTTCAATATTGCAGCCTATTTGAGTTTTCGATTCATTTAAAGTTAGTACCCTCCCCTCTACCCAGCCCCCTCGACGTAAATTGTGCTGACACTTGTATTAAAGGGCAAAAATGTTTGCTTTATTTGAGGTTGTGGTGTTCTTAAAGTTAAGATTTCCGTGGCTCTGGTTTTGTGTTTTATCCTACAAGTGTTCAATCGACATTCTTCGACAATTCAAAATTATCAAATGTAAAAACACTTTTTGCAAGTTTAGTTCAAGTTATACTTGAATACTATCTCTGCAAGTGTAGTTGCTAAACTAGCTCGGGTCTTTGCTCTGCCCTGGGTGGCTTCGCTGTTTACACATTGTTGTAAATAATTGAATTTTAAAAATAGATTTTCACATAATTTTTGCTCCGCTTGTGACGTCATTTATTACTTCGTATGTACTTCAAACCAACGGAATATTCAGGTCAAAGAAAATATACAACATTCCGTGTCAAACGGATGTGCTAAAAGTAGTTCATAATTGATTTCGCGGACACCACCCTTCGTCTGACTGTGTTTACATTCAGAGAGATGTAATTTTACCGCACACGTACTACTACTGCAGGCGTAGCCGGTTTGTTTGCTAACATAAAACGATACGTCATTTGTAAACACACTGAATTTCTTTTTCCTCCGCTCAGTGCAGAGGTCTGAATGGTGCAGAGAACATGTAAAGCTGTAAAACTAAAAGATTGTATTTTTAGAACATTGGATGTCTGTGCAATCAAAACGTCAAGTAAGGTACATTTCTAGCAAATATTTGCGTTTATTTCTTAAAAAGTGTAACAATGAATCGGTTATTAAATGGTTTCGGCTTTTTTAATCTCATAAATGAGTGTTTTGCTTTTAGTGCACCTTTGTGTGCTGGAGTGAGTGGTGGATAACTTTAAGAACAGTTAATAGAATCTGTAAGCGAAAGTCAGACAGCTTGACTTAATTCGTTAACTCTCGTCGTTGAAACCCACAAAGCATTTCCAAAAGAGATAAATTCGACAGCAAACTCTTTCGATCTCTTAAAAACGCAACCTCGATTAGTTTAAACAGGAAACGCTCTTGATTCAGCTGACGGCATTTCGGTTGACGTCACAGCCACTCCCAAGTTTGTTTTTCCTGCGGTCGGCGTGTAACATCGATTTAAAAGTGCCGTCTGCTCCGTAAAGGAGAGAAATAAATAAGCTATTTCCTGGTTAGACAGTATTGGTTGCCACTCCCAGAGTTTATTTATATCACATAAGCACGCAGTAAAGTAAATACAGTTCGTGAAACCGTTGAGAGAGGAAGTTACGTGGTTCAGCCGGCACTAGAGTTACTAATCGTTTCTTGTTGTGGTGTAATTTTCCTGTAATTAAAACCATTTTCTTCTTCCGAATTATCTGGTACAGATTGTAAGGAAAGTTTACAGACAGGAAATAAAGCCCGGAAAGCATTCTTCAATTCATTGTTCTGTTCATTTTGATTTTTGTGCCGTTTAATTTCGGCTAGTTTCAGATTCACGTATGCACGCAACTTCGCTAAAACAACACGCCGCTGGCTATCTCACGGTCGCTTTTCAGTTCTGGTGTATAATTATACTTTTATACTGAACGCTGTCTATTTCGAGCAAATCTAACGTTGATTAAAAATATTACCAAAGATATTTTAGCATATATTCGAGCAGATGTAGCAAGGCCTATACTCCGCTTCAATGACAGCAAGAGATAGTCTTGTTCACACAGGAATTAAATAACAACACGGAGTTCTTATGAACCGTTTTGTCTAGGAAGGTGCGCGAACTCAGTTACAATATTTTCTTTGGTTTGTCATGTGATTGAGTGAGAAACTGCAGCAACTTCTATCGAAAGCCATTCTTTTTTTTGAATAGTCACTATCATTTTAGTACCATAAAACAAATCCTTCGGCTTCGCAATACATAAACGGCTCAAACTCAAAACAACTAAATTTCTTTGAAATAGGTTTTGCTTATAAGTTATCACTATGGGCCATTAACGAGCTTGGAGTTCATTTGCGAGCGAAGAAACAAATGAATAAATGTGTGTAATAAATACTTTAGTTCGTGTCAAAGAGCAACAAAGATACTGACTCGTTCCTGGGGGTACGATGCTTTGTCGGCTCACACAAAAACTGCTCAAAATTTGATTTAATTTGTTTTTAATGCTATTTCGGGCTTATGCTATAAAAACTCGAATCCTGAACATTCTTCGGAGGTTTCCGAGTGCAATATCATTACGACGTTGATCGAATAGATTAACGAAGATATTTTTGGCGTTCGGATTTATCACTATCTACTCCATGTTAGGTGAAAAACCGACGGAAATCCGTATCAGTTACACGCATTGTATTTCAATTTGCATTCTTGCGAAGAGCAAATATTTTTTTCTTAATTGCACTGGGCTTACATCACAACAGTACTTAACCTTAGTCGAAGAGAGGTCGACCCGATACCGCCCGCCAGACCATAAAAGGAAATAAAGGGAAGTCATAATGTTTGGGTCACATTCCGAGAATCGCCGAAGCGCCTCGGCTATTTTCGGATAGCCGAGTGGCCTCGGATTCTTTCGGGGAAAAATTAACGTGCTTCGCAATGACGCAAATAAGCCATCATCTATCTTGTTTTAAAAAAACCCTTTCAGCTCTAAAATAATGTTTTTCATAAAAGGAAGAAGAATAACAGTGATGAAACGCTAATAGCGATAATGAAGCCATAAGAAATCCAATTCTCAACAGGGAACTATTTTAAGTTAAAAAGTTAAAACTAGCCACTTGTTATTTCGCTACTAATGTACCATTTTTCTTCACCACTGGGCAGTAAGCACTAACCAGTCGGTGTATACGGTCTGTGACAATTTTTACAGTTTTTACACTGCAAAGTGCACACATAATGGTTTCATTTGTTGTTGTTTTGATAGGCGCAAACTGCATACTAGTCGATTTCTGCTTGAAGGAAGTTCAGTGTTACAGAATACCAAGACAACAAAAATAGTCCCACGTTTTCAATACAACAAAAAGGTCCGCCCTTCCCTATTTCCGTGAAGTTGCCGTTGATGCGAGTGTTAAATAAACAGTGGAGTGTTTTGTCGCCTGTATTACTTGTTTGCTTCGATGCAATGCAAATTGAAAGGCAGTTGCTGTCCTCTAAATTCAAATGGTTGACTGGGGCGGTTTAAACGATTAAGGTTGAAGCAAACGATCTCTCGGCTGCAGATGCTGTTTTTTTTAGGACCAATTTCTTGTAAAACTAGTTTATTCAGCAGAGAAGAAGAGATGAATTAGCAGGAAAATTCGCAAACGATGTCATGAACAAGTTTATGAACACGAGACAGTCTACCGAACGGGGGGTAAAAACAGCGGACAAACGTAAGTTCAAATTTAATTCGAGCGAGCTCAAATCACTTCTAAGTAATTGTATTTATTTTTAAACAATGTTAGATGGCTTAAGCACATTTCATAAGTTAGAACGCATTATTGAATAAGGAGTGATACCTTCGAAACACGTTTATACTCAAAATCTTGCTGCTTGAAAAAAACAGATTTGTTAGTCAAATGGTTAGATGCCTTTAACTATTTAGACCCGATTTTCATCTATTACTCACTAAGGCTTGAAAGTTCAAAGGCAACCCGTGAAAAAATCTAAGAAATTGTTTCGAAAACCCAGGGGCTCGTTCAAGCTTAAACCAAAAAGCAAAATAAGTGTAGTGCTTTGGGTCGAACACATGATCAATCTTTTGTTCTTCTTCAGATTTAGGAACTGAGATTTTTAATTAAGATGTTTGTTATATTTTTTAACTATTGGAACTTTAGTTCAAGAAACTTATTAGCAAGAAATGAGAAGTTGATGGACATAAAACCTGTGAAACAATAATTTCAAACAATATTTTGGTTTTTGCACAGACTTAAAACAATTTAGAAAAAAAATTCTTCTAACGTTTCAGTGACCCAGTTTCCTGAAATACAAACCCGCCTACATTATTGTGAAAATACTATTATGCTTTCCTGTTTTATGCGTCACGTAGTTTATTGTCGCGGCCTTGCTTTGGTATGATAATCAAAAGGTCTGTTAACAAGTCCAGATTGGGACTGATACGCTTTATAACTGATTATTATAATTACTTATCCGTTTTGTTGAGTGATTGTATGTTGTCCATTATCCGGTGCATACTTTTTTTTTTTAACGAAACGAAAATTCACGTGCAATGATCCTAAAACGTTTTTTTCTGGCTGATTAGATGTCAAACGTGACTCGAACGTTCAGTTTAAGATGCCGCTCAGTTCAGAGGTACACACGAATCGGGTTTATTTAGACTTTTGCAAACCTTTTATCGATATTGCAAGCAAGATTTCGGGGTTGATAAAAAACCAACAATCTCGAAAATTAAAACGTTTAGTTAACGCACAACTCAATATATCCCCTTCAAGGGGTTATTTAGCAAAGTTCAGCTTTCTAATATCAACATCACAAGATTGTCTTTCTGCGAAATCAATTGTATAACATTCTGAGTAGTTCGTATAAATAGCTATGACTTAATCGCTTCAGAATGTGGATCATATTTGGACCGGAAAAAACAAACGATTATCCTTTGTTCCAGTTTCCTTTAGTTTTCCAGATAATTCGACTAGTCCGGCTATTATCAGATGTTGTGAAGTCTCACTTTGCTTTCGGTTAAATTAATTGGATGTTTTCACTCTCGTGACCCGAAGTAAAACGTGTTGAACACTTGTACAGTTGCCACTGGTAAGGTTTTGAGGGAATAAAACATACTAAAAGCAGAGAACACGTTGTTTTGGTTAGCTGAACAATACTATTACACAAAAACTGAGCTTTTTTGTTCAGGAACTAATGTTTCCGTCTTGATATGGATTGAGAGAGTGTGACCGACAATACGGCTCGAAGGGAAAACTTTAAAAGTGCTTTGGACATAAAGTAAAAACTAACTTTAACTGAACTACAAATTGAGTTTCCGAAAACGGAACTCTTTTCCTTTTCATAACCACGTGCGAACATCCTGTTGCTAGTTCCGCTTTTGCTTAACGGAAATACAAAATTCCTTACGCATAACTTTACGTCAACTTGCGAACAACTTTCAATGAGGACTATGTCTGTATTCTATTTTACGCTTTAGCTGTTAAGTTGGCGGTTCCGGATTATCAAGTCGCCATTAAATTCATCTTAACATCATAGTCAAATTTAGTCTTAAGATTTTCTTCTAACAAGTACCTCTTTGAGTCCAATTGAAACATGCCCCGAGTGAAATTTTCCCAGCAATAATTTAGATGATCAACACCATAACTTTAACATAACTTTTTTTATATGATAGGTTTTTAAAAGTTTCAAAAGAAACAGACGAGGAATTGCTGAAAAGATAAATACAAAGCTTGAAGTATAAAATTATTACAAATAGAAATACAGATGATATATAAATCTTTTTGAATAGAAAGAAAATGTCACATGCTCTCATTTGTCTGTGGTTTTGCAGGACAACTTTTGAAGGAAAAGTTCTTCAAAAAATATATTCGAGAACTGTTTGCAACAACTTGCCTCCAATTCTTGCCAAAAACCTTTTGAGGGTTTCCTTAACCGGAAATTATTTTGTGGTTCAAGGTTTTGTAAGTTTGTATCTCATTAAAAATATGAGGCACCGTTGTGTTTGTAAAACGACTAGCAATTTTTGGCGCGTGGCAGGATGGATATTTTCGTATGTTTGATGTCCAGATATTTCCTTGCATTGTTTGACACGAAAGTTAAGTTTAGTAAATAGTCTCGTTTATGCTAATATCATACTTTAACATACTGTCGGCAGTGAAATGCACATTAAAGTTGGTGCAAACACAAGTTAAAAATGAAAAAAAAAAACGGTTTTACTGCTGACTGACCGCTGTAAACAACAAAAATTTGAACACGTACATGCTCGATTCGAGTCAACATAAGAAAATTGTTCCCCAAAGAAAAATGTTTATTATTTGTAAGTTATCTCAAATCAGCACTCAACGCTAGTAAATAAAGATGATCTAAGGGAATAATATAAAAGAGAAAAACTTTTATTTTGAAAAAAAGGCTCAGTAGATTAATGCATTGTATCTTGTTGCTTCAATGTAAGACTTGATTAATGACATATGGTATGTGTCGATAAAAAGTTTGAGATAGTTTTGCATATATTCTGGACTTTTGCGAGTTTGCCACAAGCAACAGTTATATATTGGTAATCTTAATTGTGAAAGCAAGGTCCCAGAGCATTAAAATCAATTGTAGTTCGTCTATGCATGTTTTCATTAGAGCATGTGATGAAGTTGATTTACCGTTCGGTCTGTGTCATTATTCTACATTCTGGCATTCTGACCTTCACAAGCTTAAAAACGTCGTTATTTTGAGGTTCTCTTAATGCAAAAAAAAAAAATGCTAATGAAAATCTTTTAGCCTTCGGTGATTCGAATCAAATCGACACGGCCGAAAGATTTCAAGCTCAAGTCACAGCATCTCCGTTTTGTTTTGTCTTTACTTCTTCAATATCCTAGTTCTGTCAGGATACTTAAGACTGGAGTTACTGCTCCGCTTACTGAAACAAACAGCATGAATTGTGATAAAAGGATTAAAAAGAAAAATATCACTGCCTTTCTACCGCCTATCAATGGCAAATTAATTCTGTTTGGTTTAACATTGTAGCTCTGTGTACGGCTTCTGATCAAAGCTACTTGGCAAATCGCAGGTCAATGGAGTAAAAAGTTAACAAGACCATCTGCACTTAATATATGTGATCTAGCACAACTTCAATCAACATATTAGCGAATCTATGGAAAAACATCTGTTGTTCAATAAATCAAAACACGT
This sequence comes from Hydrozoanthus tunicans, assembly GCA_026413305.1. Lineage (NCBI taxonomy): Eukaryota > Metazoa > Cnidaria > Anthozoa > Zoantharia > Hydrozoanthidae > Hydrozoanthus > Hydrozoanthus tunicans. The sequence goes on along the minus strand of JAOBAT010080417.1, from coordinate 34,299 downwards.
GAATTGCGGGGTTTTGTTTTATGTATGTATCAAATAAACAATTGGCGGAAACCTTGAATAACAGACTTAGAGGGGTCACTGAGAGCATTAAAACAATTGGAGTAAAGACATTTTGCTGTTTTAATCTCAAAAGTTAACTTAGTATGCAGATTTAGTTAAATATTGCCGACTCATTTTTTTTTCAAGATTGAATCGGTGACAACAAGTTCTTCTTTGGATTTTGTGGCAGCGCCTGTTTGTCTGGCAATTTTGGGTGAACTGACCCGTGAGGTCTGTAAAAACTTGTGTGGGCAACAAATCTTCTATATAAATTATATTGTATCACAAACACTTAAGAAGTGGGTTTTGCGAACGGGTTTCCGTGCATGGTGTTGTGCTGTAGCGGTTACAAACGGCCTAGAATTACATAAGCATATTGTGAGAAAAAAAAGACAAAAGGCAAATTTGATTCTTGAGCGGAACCTTCGTGCAAGCTAAACAACCTTATACAAAGCTTTTTAACAAAATATTTTAGTCAACAGTATCTGTTCATGCCTTCTGTTTTCCTCTTTTAAAGTCTCTGCAACGCAAAATACTGGAATTCGCCTAGGTAGGGACTTGTGTCTCTGTAGCGTATTCAAGTTGTTGCAGAAATCATTCATTAAGTCTTATAAAACTCTTCTGCTTTGACAATGCAAACTAAACAGAGAGAGTTTCAATGATATCTTGACAAATGGCTTCTGATTAATACCCTTGCATTAATAGGAACAAAACTAATTGTGTTGTTACAAGCCGTTAATGTTAGGAATCATTGAGAACAAATTTCAAAGACATAATACTGTAAGCAAACTACATTAAGTGAGGCTTGAGTGGCTCTGGGCCCCGGGTTCGGAGGTTAAAGTTCGTGACTTTTTCTGCTACACTGTCAGGGGAACACAAGAGAACCCAAAGAAAAGGGATGATGGAGCTGCAGTTTAATGTCATTAAACCGCTATTGTTGCTATTCAATTGCTATTATATTATCTTTTTGTATCAAGTTTATGTAATTGTTTTTCCTAACTACCCTATTTTTTTTAGTAATTTACTCACAAGGAAACTGTCGTATACTGACAACTTTCAAGACCAAAACAGTTTACCTTTTGAGGGAAATGGAATATTCTAGTTCAATTCAAAAGCGAGAGATAATTGTTTAACGCAATGGTGAATTCTTGCATGAAACCTCAATATATATCAGAAAATTTTCTTCATCTTTTATTCTACATTGACTTATGAATTCATTAATCAAATAAACTTCGTATAAGTTTTAAGTGCGGTCTATATCAAATTTAAGAAGTGTGAACAAAAAATTAACTTTTCATGTGATAATCGCAGGCTTTTAGGTTACTGCATGAGTTCAGTAATTTCGTTCCGATTTGCTCAGTATTGTTAAAGTAATTTCCAATCAACAAAAGTTAAACGATTATAATTCTGTCGAACAGAACTGTTGAGTGTCAAGGTAATAGATTTGCTCGAAGTATAAACAAAAAGACTGAAAAATATTCGAACATGTTTCATTTTGTGGTTTCGTCAGAGTTTCTGTATTTATTTCCAAAGCCATTGGCTCTTCGAGACATCTGGTATTTTCATAAAAACAGTTAAACGGCCTTTTTTTTAGATTTAAAACACAAAGATTATATTCTATGTGCAAAAGACATAAATATACCGAGCAAGCTAGATCAAACCATATCTATGGTTTAAGTAAAAATAAATTCGTACTGATTGTTTTCTGGAAATTTTGTGTCTTTTTAGTTTGTTATGTTTATAGTTAGTTCAATACTGTTTGACACCTTCTACCTTCTTGAAGCTTTGTTAAACGAAAGAATTCAGTGATAGTTTCCTGACTAAAAGTTGCTATTTTTATCCGGAATTAACGCTACTTGAACAAATATTTAGATGTTCTAAGAGTTACAATGGACACCCTTCCTCTGTTAAGAATCTGACGAGTTCTGTTTATTTTACTTCTGTAAACATTGTACACGAGGCGTTCCGCAGCCAAAATATCTTTGACACTGAATATCAGGTTTATGGAGACGCCCACTAAAGGCATTAGTTGCTCGACCTCACCTCGGGTTCAATGGTATTAGTAAATATCATATTCGAGACACCGTCGTTTTGGCGACGACTAATCCGAAGTTTCGTGTCAGCGCGAACACGTCAGCGTACACGTATGAAAGGAATTTTTTTAACAAACAACGTTTATTTTGATTATAAATATTCAGCATTCCTTCTCGAAACATTTGACATGGTGATAAAATTGAAATGTCTGGCCACTGTGATGTGATTTCCAGGAGAGAAATGGCCACAGTTGTTTCGTTAACTATGAAATATAGTTGCCAGCCGAAAAGCATCCAACTTTGCCTGCCGAGCTCTTGCTTACAAAGCTGTCTGTAAATGTGAAGGGAGCTAGAGAGCCGTATTAAAGGCCAACTGTTTTTTCGTTTGCTTTTGTTTGTTTTTCTTTCGTTCAGACAAAACGCAGTGTGCAATCAGATGTTCTCCGTTTTTTCTTGGAGTGAAACAGAAAAAAGTTACATACCTTGGTCACGCAAATAGTGTCAGCTTCAGTCTAAAAATAAAAAAGCCACTAGTTCACAGGTTGCTATAGACCAGTAGCGGTTTTATAAACGTTATTTATTCTCTTCACAACTTCTATTACAACAAACTCTAAGGTTAAGATTTGTTTAGTTTTACTGTACGTTGTGATAGTTTTGATAATTATCTCACGACAATTACTGTACTCTAACTACATGAACCAGGTAAAGTTATTAAAAAGGAGGTTAACTGATAACAACAAAAACTTCTCCATTTTGCGGTCAACTAGAAAATCCCTCTCTAATGGTCTAGAAGTGTTTTCTTTTTATAAAAAAAAAATTATTGGCTGTGGTGTGCGGTCGTAATGATCCGAAAGAAGCCGAAGGAGTGGCGAGCAGCCGACGAACGAATTTTCCCACGACTGACATACGAAGCTCCAATCTTTATCGGATTACTGTTGACAGCAGTACGATGCAAATTTTCCTCATTTCATATGAGAGAAATGTTTCAAAACTGCCTTGTTTCTCTATTTTAGCTGTTTTTTTTTAATTTCTGTTGGAAGATTTATTGCAAAAGTTGTTACTTTGCCGGAAACGACTGTTTGTACTTCAGCAACGAAATGCTTCGTTTACTATTGTTTTCTGTCTGTTTAGTTTCTAGCGTTTGATTTTTCCAAGGTGTTTATCACAATGCCCAATCAATCGCTTAATTATCCAATCATCGCTGACCGAGCTGCCAGTTAATTGACGTCATTCTGTATTCTGATTGGCTCTTTTACATTCCCATGAGTGTTTCGACCAACACCTAAATCCATATTTGGTCACACGCAAGACAATATGCTGAGCAGAGACCAAATAAAAGGCCCGTTTCTTCGACTCCAACTCATTATCAATCACGAACTAAAATCATTGATTGTGAAAAAAACAAGCCACACTGAATATTTGTGGGTTGAGAGATAAACAGAACCAACCAGAGTTACTGTTAAGCTCTCCGTTTGGTTAACAAAAATGGCGTTAGCTGTGCCAGTTATACAAGATGCGAAATCGATTCTGGATATGGACAGTGTTGATCAGAGACGAAATTGTGAACTCGTCACGACCACAACTCTGACAACTGTGCCAAACATGGTTGTCCGGTCTACTTCTAATAATTTGTTAACCGTTCCCACTCCAAACCCCGATGATTGGATTCAGGTGAGCATTCCGACACACACTATCATTTCTTTCAGTGTTGTATTCAAAGTAAACTGGATTTTTAAAAAAACGCGCCGATTATTATGACTACTACATTTGAATTACCAGATTGCTGGCCGAGTTTGTTCAGCTATTCGATAAAGTGTTTTATTATTTTGAAGATCTAGAAATCAAAAGGTCGATGAAAGTTTTTGAAGTAACGTTAAACTTGATTTCAGCTATGAAAATCTTAAACAAATTGCTTCAGCAGCTCTTTTGAAACAAACACGGCTTAAAGTACTCGACTCAAACTACTTTATACAAAACAAGCATTCTTATTGTTAGATTATTTTGTCTTATCGAACAGCTTTTTAGCCTTTTTGAAACATCATTTGTTTTCATAAAACGAAATCAAATCAAATGATACTTTTTAAGTTGTGAAATTAAACATGATTTTGATTGTGAAATCGACAACTTCAATTATTGCAACTTACAAATCGTTTCACATTTCGCTTGTTTCATTGGTTGCTCACTTACTGCTTTGTAGTTTTTGCATCGTTAACTAAAATTGTCTTTGTGATTGTCTTCAGACGCGTTGGGAAATGGAAAAGTATCTAACCTGTGGGCAGCCCTCGCCGATTACATATTCTCCGATTGTTAGGAAGCGTAAGTTTCGAAGGGAGAGCGCAAATGTGGTGAACGACTTCTTCACTTTCGACGACGATTCTAGCAGTGATGATTGCAACGTGATATGTGAATCGATTCCCGAGAAAGTTTTTATTGCGGAAAACGAGATGAGCCTTAGCAACTTGCCCTACACGACTCTAGTAAGCAATTCGCTTACTCACGGCAGCTCTGTTAACTTAAACGTTTCATCTGCACAGACCATCACTAATTTCCAACAACTGAAAGTGGTCCCTCCTCCTCGAAATTACACTGTTATCTTTCCTCCTACGCCACCAAATTCAAACCCTGGCTCACCGGAGATGTCAAACGCTCAAGCGCAAACATTATTAGGGCCCCCTCTCGGACCACCACCGCCGTATACTCCTCCGAACACAAATGTTATTATTACCGCCGCAAACCGACGAAATTCGCCAGAGTTACAGAGGCGAAGGATCCATCGCTGTGAGCATCCGGGATGTAGTAAAGTTTACACCAAGAGCTCTCACTTGAAGGCTCATATGAGAACTCATACTGGAGAGAAACCCTATCGGTGCACATGGGAAGGTTGTGAATGGCGATTCGCCCGCTCGGATGAACTAACTCGGCATTTCAGAAAGCACACTGGGGCTAAACCTTTTAAATGTCAACACTGTGAGCGCGCTTTCGCACGCTCGGATCATTTGGCATTACATATGAAACGGCATCAACCACAGCACTGAATGGAGAAATTTATAAATACAAACTGAAGGAAATTAGATCAAAAACTTTGGAAGGGTTTTATGTGTGGTGGTTGTACAGCTAAATGAACTGTGATCAATTCATCGACTTCTAACAGACCAGAATGGTTGTTGATGTATATATTCACCACATCGCTTTTCGTTGATAGGAATGAACTTGATGTTGACGAAAATACGCTGAAAAAGCCAAACAAGAACTAATTACAGTTGAAAATAAACATTGTTTTTTCTAACAATGAAACTAGTTTCTAAGTTCTATTAGACTTAAATCTACAGAGAGACGTGAGACATTGATAAAGTTTCTCGCTTTTTCGTGATCGGGCCGAAATCTGGTCACCTAAGCCAACGGTGCGCGAAATACCACAAGTTGTAAATATTGTATATAGATTTTATGTTTTGAGAAGAGATTGAAAAAAAAAGAAAATATGTATTTTATGTAAAGGAATGTTAGAGGTTATAATTTATATTTATACGATGTTGCTATTTTATTTGTGTGAAGGTCACAACTGAAGTAAAAAACATCCTGAGAAATTACCTCCTGCACGATTTAACTAGCTTCAAAGTATACTGTTTAACCCTATTCAGTCTTCGCTGTATTCTATTGAGATCAACCTGATAAACATGCGTGTGAAACATCAGCCGAGGTAATGGATCTCAACCTTTTACCTGTTGCCTATAACAGTTAATAGTACTACTAATAGTAGGCAACGTGTCTTGTGTCTTGAAGGTTGTAAAACCATGGATGAAGTACCAATTTACATGGATTTGGCACCTATTAAGATTAGTGTGTTGGAGTTCCGTTTCTCATCAAACCTGATTTTCATTCTACCGTCAACGCATTTTTTTAAAACTGTTATATCTCTTGGCTAAATGAAAGAAACATGATCTGAAGGCTGCCACATGTGCCCTGGGGGATTATAAACGGCTCATTTTTGATGGGGTCACTTGGGTCGATGAAACAAACTACTTCTATTGCCTTTTATGACATCACCAGAGCCAAACAAAAACCTAGTGTTATGGCATGAAAAGTAATAACTATTCTTACACGTTTTTCAATAAGTTCCTCTACGTCAAAACAACTTATGAATGAACTTCGCGAAATCTTGAAATCAAAAGAACCCGCTTTTTGCGATTTGTCTGTTTTTGAGTACTCTAAGATTAACACCTTTCTGAACGCGGTTGTTTTTGGAAGACGATTTCTAACTAAGGCCAATATACATAGCGTGTGACTTAAAGATATTTGAATGCACTACGAAGAGATCATGCATGAATCACAACTTTCAAAAAGTTTTCACTTTTGTATGACAAAAGATGAACACTGTCTGTTAAGCATGTGACATGAACCAACAAATTTGGGTAAAAACTAACTTTAAATTCAAGATTTACACAGTCCCAGGCATCCGTATAAAACAAATGAGCTGGGAAATACTACCGAAACCCTGTTAAAGAAACCTTTTCGTCTCCTTCGGCTGCTGTATAAATTAAAAAAAGGCTGACACAAAAGAATGATAGTGTGCAAGCAAAATTGATAAATTATAAGTGATATAAATAGCAGGTTTAATTTGACTTGAACAAGAGCAGGGGAAGTGAGTTTTAAAATAACGTTTCTGTGTTCTGAAGCATGTTTAAGTTTCTCTCTCCGGTTCGGCTTCCCTGAATAAAATTAACGGTTATACAACAATAGAAAGCGAAAAATATTGTCTTCACTAACCAGATCTAGACGGCAAACGTTCAAAAAGACACAGCACGATGATGGATTAGTTTGAAAATTCGGCGAGCTAGGGATAACTGTTGGTTGATTGAGAAAGAAACTACTCACGTACCAAGACCAGCCGTAACAGTTTTACTTTTTAAAGCAATGAAACGAAACACTGGTCGCATTCCCCGAGCGAAAAAGCTAATGTATCTTTTGATTTATGAGTTGCTCTTCCAGTCTTAATTTTTTTTTGTTTCTGTTACTGCTGTAAATTAGCTTATTTTGAAAGAAAGGGTACGGAGAGCAGAGTCTCGAAGCAATTCTTACAGCTGCAAATTTATGTGTTTTGTCCATTACTGGTCAGGATTCAGTTTGGGTTGAAGGCTACTTCGTGAGAGCACAATCAGACTCAGTTTCAACTCTAACATTGAGATAAAGCTCGGACAATGAGTTGAAAAGGATATCAGCCCATGCAGCAAAGTAAGTTAAAATGATGATGGGATTTTGTTTCTTTGTAATTGATTACAAAGCAAAAAATTAGTGGGCAAAAAAAAAGAAAAAAAGAAAAAAAGATGTTAATAATAAAAAAAAGTTATGTAAACTACAATTTATCATATTTTTTTGAAGCATGCGTCGGGCTGAAAAAACCATCAAAAATTTTAAAGAAAATATGATGAACATCCCGAGACTGGAAAGTGTCAGTAGAGAACGTTTATCTTATTTTTGCAAATCTTTACATCTTCAGTGAAAACACGTTTGTTACTTGACTCGTAAGTATTAAAAAGATTATCAACGATCTTTCTACATCGCGTATTTGTTGCTTCAAATGTCAGGATACATAAAGAAAATGCTAACGCTTTTTTTTCTCTTTATTTTTAATTTGCCCTAAAACACTAACGGCAAATGACCTTGCATAGCAAATTCCTATACACCAAAAAATGACACATTTTTATGATCACAGACATAGCGTCATATCCTTGGTCACTTGACCCACACCGACAAAAATCTAACTTATTTAAAAAAAACGGATGGAAACAAAAACTAATGTGTACCTCCAAGTATGTTGCTTTTCTTTCTATATCTCTCAATTAATTCACAATTTTGTTCCATTAACATAATATTAAATTTATATTTAAACTCTGTAGAACATGAAAAAAATTTTGAGCAAGGAACCCTGAAAATTCAGCATCCAGCCCCAATCCCAAAATTAGACGGTGTTACGAAAAACTGTGTACAAACTCGATAGAGTGAACGGAACAACTGGATTTGGAGAGGAAAGCCCTTGAAGCCTCTTTGACTTTCTTTAAATACCTCGATGAAATCTTAGATAGGGTCACGTAGCTTGAACAGGATTGATATCTCGAAATGTGAGAAGAGGAAACTCAAAATACAACTAAAACTGATTTAAATAGAGATTCCGTGTACTGTTGAGAACTTTATTCTTCTTTCAATTCACACTTAAGACTATGGCGCACCGGTTGTTTCAAAAATTTCTTCAGTTTTTATCAACCATCAGCTACCTCCACATTTCGATTTCGGTCACATAACCCTAATTTCTGACTCAGATATAGAAGGAACAATTTTTTTATACATAAGTTGTAATACTGACAAAACCGTTTTACTTTCTCAACCGGTTATACTCAATTATTGTTCAACCAGCTATTTTAAGTTACGTTGATTCATTTCGGTCAGATCGTTGTCACTGAGAGAGTGAGCTAGTTGGGGTTTTTCGCAGATGTCGCACAAAAATCAGCCTAGTTGTGTAAATGAGTTGCATCGATAAAACGAATATCGATTTTCACGCTTGGAAATCATGTCAATGTTAGTAAAGTTGTAGGCTTTGATTTACAACATTTTGTACGGAGCGGGACTGTATGGGCAGGACTTGAAGAAAGTAAACATTGTATATGTTTATATATATATATATATATTGCACGGTCGAGTTTAAGTCCTGGTTCGTTCTGCCCGCAGCGGATCTCAAGTTTTGTTTACAAGTCGGGCCTTTGTCAACAGCACGTACGAAATCTGAGTTCACACGACTTTTTTTAAAAAGTCAGTCTGTTTTAATTCCATGTATACCTTCTTCGGTTTTTGAAAGCAACAAGCACGGTTTTAAACAAAGTAAAACTCGTGGTGATCAGTTCGTCAGAACTTAGTTATTAAAACAAAACAAAAGCCTCAAGTCGGATTTCGTGTTCACCGCAGAAAACACTCCGCATACTACGCTCGGAATAGAACAAACCACAGAACTCACTTAGTGAATCAGTTGTATCATCTTTAACAAACACTTGCGAGTGGCGAGTTAAACAGCAGAAATATTTTATACACCAATTTTCTCTTTTTCGCTACATTTACTGACCGCGCCATTTTATATATATCAAGAACAACGGTTTCTAACTTCTTTTCTCTTTAGTTTTGGCAGGCACTCAATCCAACCATCAATATATCGTTTTTAGAATAATATTGGTATCCGGATTGATGTTGTTTCTCCGTCTCGGTCTTGAAAGACGGCTCACGGCAAGCTGAAAGGAGAATCTGTGTACAATAGAAAATGACCTATATAAAAGTGTTATTAAACCTGTAATACAAGTTAAAGTTTACGTTAGGCTCGGCCTTGCCCAAGCTAGGAACACTCTACTGACTTTTTTCTGTTTCCTAAATATTAATCAAATTGCAAGCTGGATAAGGTTGAGTGTTGAATTGTTCCGCTTCCAGTCTCCTTCACGACACCTCATGTCCGTTCCATCAATGACTAATACTAATACTAATACACGAACAATCGAACTCGAATGCATTTGCGTGTTTCAACTCGAAATTACTACTAAGAAAATAAGACATATACATTCAAAACCAAGGGTCCGAAAAGGTGTAACTGACGGCTTGATTTCGAGAAACTTTAAGCAGAGCTGATGAGAATTGGTGTCCAGCTGTTTAATAGTTAGAATGGTGGCCCATAAGGGGCCGAACCACACATAAACTTATGTTTATTTATTGCGCGTTAGCACAACTTATCGCGCGCTAGCACGTCCTATCGCACGATAGCAGATGTTGTCGCGCGATAGCAGAAATTATCGCGCGTTGGCACAACTTACTCGCGCGAAAGCACATCTTATCGCGCGTTTAATACCACATCTTATCACGCGCACATCTTACCGCGTGATAGCACATCTTATCGCGCGTTTAATACCACATCTTATCACGCGCACATCTTACCGCGTGATATCACATCTTATCGCGCGTTTAATACCACATCTTATCACGCGCACATCTTACCGCGTGATAGCACATCTTATCGCGCGTTTGCATGGACCATTAGAAAAGTAATGGGAGTGGGATAATTCGTGCAAGGCCAAGACAATCTAAGACGTGCTAACGCGCGATAAAGTGTGCTACCACGCGATAAGATTTACCGTCGCGTAATAATGATGGCGCAATAAATGGCATGTAAATTTGTGTATGGTTGGCCCTCATGGGCCACCGTACATTAGCGAGTTTTGAGATACCTTATCTTTGTAATTTCTATTTATTAGCTAGACATCAGTACTCTACTCGCAAGTATGAATTTAAAAGTTTTAAAAACGAAACATTTTCCAATATACGTAGCAAACAATTGGCTTCAAGTAGGCGCTTCCACAATGGCCAAGGTCGAACGCTTTTTCAGAGTGGAGTTTGTTTTGCTATCAATTAGCCACTATATTTACATACGAGCGTTTTCACGGAGCCAATAACTCGCATAGCAATCTATTTTACATGCACAGTGTATCCTTTGTCACATCTTATCAAGATTGGGGATAAAATTTTGGGGACATGACAATGGCCACAGTGTGGAAATTAAAAAAATATAAGGGAGGGATGGTGTGAGTCAGCTCAGGTCCTTGCCATTAGCCTAGTACAAACAACAAAAATAGGTTCCGCAATCCAAGTATTAAGTACGCTTCTCCGTGGTGTTCTTTCTCTCTCCTGTAGTTGAGCAAGAAGGGTAATTCATGTATGGTGGTCAATCTCATTGCGATGCGCTAATGTATGCAGCGCGAATAGCCCTGGAATCGGCACTCTAGTTGATTGAACATTTTTCGAGTGAGGCTGCGGGCATAGCGCTAGCCATTAAACAATACTGCGGGCTGTGTCAAACGCGACCCGAAGTTGAGGATATACGCTCGAGCGAAGCCTGGTGACGAACGGACGTTTTCTTACCCGTGGCAAATCTTTAAACTATACGTTTTCGATAATTATAATATGAAAACGGATGTTTTATTTTAAAAATGGTTTACTGTGTGTGCAGGGCCTTTAACAGATATGAACAGTGCTCACTTGACTGGCTTTTATACCTTCGGTTTCAAATGAAACCACCCAACTCCTTTTTATCCGTTCGTGTAAAAAAAGCTACAAAAGCTACTAAAAACGGTAGTTTATTAATTATTTTGACTGAAACTAATGCATATGTTATGATTTTGATATCATTCCTGAACTTGAACCTAAAAAGAGCAAAACTTTCCGTTTGGCGGCGTTGCTTTATGAGGTGAACAGTATTCCACCTTTATGAAACACTCATAAACACATTAATGGGCATTCCGATAGCAATATACGGCCTGTGCACGTGCCTGGCTTTCTAATGCGGGCTATCACTCATTTCCTGACAGGTAAAGGCCACTAAGATAGAACGTTTAGCTATTCGAATTGCTCTTTTTGGAAGTATATAAAACATTCGCCATCTGTATACAGTTCAGTACATTCATAAAACAAAAGCACTCAAAAGCACGCAAAGCAGTACTGAATTTATATAAAGAAAGTGAAGATTTAAAAAAGTCTCGGTTTTTCAATACGAGCCTTCCAAATTTCCGCGGTGAAGGAGGACGGCGAACTTTGCGAGGTCGCTTATTAAGTGACTTTTAGGAAATTCCAAGTGGCATATATCAAGTTGCGTATGCAATCTGTTATACATGTTAATTGCAGGAATTTTTATTTTCGGTCATTAGCTATAGCTAGCGATCACGTAATGATGAAATCGCAAAATGACGAAGGAAAGATCCTGTTTTTTAATAAAAGTCTTATTGCTTCTGAAATGAGGCACGTGCGCAAAATACAAAATACAAAATACAAAATACTTTCCTTCCGAGTTGCTTTACAGCTATTGTGGTTCATTTCCGATCTTGTCCCCATGCCGCGCTTTTCTCTCCTCGGGAAAAGCCTTAGAGACAAGGCTTTATTTAACAACAAGATTCCCCGATTACGTGAAAGATTTCAGCCCGGACAACCGCTTAAATTAAACGTAACTACGGTTACATGAAGCAAATTTTGAAGATTGCAGCCCGGATGTTCCAACTGAGCCGGAATACCAACATTCAGCCCGGAAAAACGGGGCAAAGTGTTAATGTGTATAAAAAGCAAAGAAATTTCAGTTCCCGCTCGATTTGTGCGACGGTCGACATAAAGCCATTTATAATTGTTGCTAAAAATTACTCGAGCCTAGTCCAGGTTAAGTTTCCTTTTGTCTTAGGGAAGAGGTCGAAACAACGGTCCAGCCTAGCTAGGGACCCAATTTGGGGAGGGCGGGTGTTAGCCGCCACTTCTTACCTCTAAAGGGGGGGGGGGGGGTATGTATCGCCACCCACCACCTTTTCAAAAAATCCGAGTCCCTAGGGTTGACTATTGTTTTGACCTGTCTTTCCTCCTTGCGCCTGCGTAAAGTAGTTTTGTACGGTCAGCGGCAAGTGTGCAATGAGACGGTAGGTATTCCATAAACGAAGTACCTGCCAATGAGACTCCAAAAAAACGCACGTGGCGTATAGAAATTCTTTAATTTTAGGAAGTTTAACTGAGTTTCATTGAATGAACTGAAAATCCTGTGTTTATGCAAAGCTCAAGATGAGACTTTGTCTGTCTTTCGTATCGGTAGTTGTGTGCTGTTTCCATATCGTTTTAGCCGATAAAGACGGGAGCTTCAATGGAAACCGCACCAAGACAACTAATGAAAAACTTGTCGAAGCTTGTATCTTTTGAGTGTTCTATTTTTGCTGAATATAAATTGAAGTTGTGCGTTTTATATGCATATGAATCTTCCTAAAGAGAAAAATGTTCGACTTTTATCTGAATGTGTAAGTCATGAAGTACGAATAGTTAATGTGTTCTATTTGATCCCAACTCTGAGATACATAGTTTGTTGTTGTACTATGAACCATTAAAATGTTTTGGAGCCTTAACAATTTTTGAAGATCGAAAAATCTTCAGACAGAAGCGATTGCAACAAATGTTAGCTGCAGAAAATCTTTTGATGCTTAAAGACTATGCCAAGCAATACAAGATGGTCAAGATATTGTTGGATAACTTGTTCAAGGTAAGAATCAGAATGGGGGGGGAAGGGGGGTAATTCGGGGTCAAAAAGGGTAGAGATGACTGTCAGAAAAGTCCCAAAAATACCCTAAAAAATACCCAGGGATAAAAAACTTTCTCTCGGTTTTAAAATTACCCTAAAAAATACCAATTGATATCTGAAAATTTTTCCTGGGTTGCTAGCTGGTCAGCGCTAAGTCCCCTCATGTTGTGCCAAACATGATCTGCAGTGAATAAAGGAGCACCTGTAATAAAGTTCGCTTGCCAAAGGACTTTTGTCTTAACTTCTTGTTCAGTATGCATGTTTGCTAAAACACGGGACTACAGTAGCTTCACATTTTTAAACCCTAGAAACTACCAGGCTCTTAGTTTAACACAGGTTTTCTTTCAACAACCCCTAAAAAAGTACCGGACTGGCAGTTTTTACCCCTAAAAAATATTACAGTCATATCTACCATCCCAATGTAGGGAGTAACCCCCTGGGAATTAATGGTTATTACTTGGCAATAACTGACTTAAAATTACTCACAGGTAATTACAGAGTTCCACAACTCTTATTGGTGGCAGCTGACATAAATTGTTGTGCCAGCTATAATCACCTTGTACAAGGTGATACTTACGGCCTGTGTGAACAAGTTTCAAAATGGACACCTCATGTTTCGTGGATCATTAGCTATTGGACCTGAATTTAGCACTGTTTGGTATAAAACATTTTATGCAATATGTGCCAGTTTGTGAAAGATAAAACACAGAGTGAAAATGTTTCAGTCATTGACATGCACACTTATGTGGTGCCATCACTGAACATAATTTAAAGATTTGAGCTTTTTTCACCATTATTCCTCATTTTAGTAAGGTCTTACCTCTGAGGTAACAAAACATTTCATTTCATTGGCACTTTATATTTGTAAAACAATGTAAAATAGTTTTATTCCAAAGGTTCTCCAGGAAAGCAGGACAAAGGTTGTACAATCTGGTTATACTCCTGGGGATGACTTCCCAGAAGATCAGAATCATCGGGAAGGTAATTAAATAGAATCATTTTTGTTATTACTGTATTTGATCCAAATACTAATAATCTTGGCACCTATTTTTTTTGGCATTTTGGGTAGATGCTTATTTGAGATACACACTATTTAGTGACTGGGCATTAATTATTTTTTTGAGATTTTCAACAAGAAGCAATGTTATTTTGTATTAATATACAAAATAACCAATTTTGATATCATCTAATCAGGCTATTTATTGTGACATGTGTCCTTGAACTCCATAACAATGACGATGTACTGTTATTATTGTAGTATTAGCTAGTTACCATAGCAATGATAATTACTCATTACTTGATTACCCAACATGCCTTACAAGTAAACTAGAGTGCACAAAGCCTGTTTGGTAATTAAGTGTGGTGGATTCTAATCCACATGTTGTTGTTAAAAAATCTACAAATAAATTGTTTATATTAAAATAATGTATAAACTCCACAAATATATCATTATGCAACAGCATTTAACACAGCTGAGTTAACATTTTCACTGTTCACTCAAAGATTAAACTAAAACTCTGTCGTTTTACAGTCAGGATTAATCTGGGTGGGGGGTTGGCACTAATTGTTGTCAGCCTGGAGGCTTTAATTAAATTTTTCACTTTTTTGGTCGGCAATTGGAAGGTGGGTGGTATTTCTAATAAATATTGCAGATCTGTACATCAATGGTTACTTGCTACTAGAACTCCTTGGGGGTACTCCTGTATATTGACTATACTGGTTTGGACCACTGTAAGGGTATTCGGGCCTAAAACAGGATGTATAATCAAATAAAAAATTTTGCAATCTTTACAAACTGTTTAGGTGCAACTTTTCTAAATGGGTTGAAATGTTGCTGCACTCTGGGGTTGCTAGTTAAGAATTGGGTATCAAAATCAAACTGTTTCTAGTTTAGGACAGGGTCAGCCAGTGGCACACTCCCCCCCCCATCCAAATTGCTGGTGAGTACCCCCTGGGATGCTATTAAAACTTTCTGTGTGTTTTAAGGTAATTCCCCAGTTTTGCATTGCGCTTCGTTACTGTGCATATTTGAAATTTTAAAATGTTTACACATTTTTGCCTTAGTTATTGAAAACATATAAACAGCAAAAGCCCACAAAAATGCCTCCTAACAATAAACGTTTTTGCTGAAAATTATTCTCCTAATCCAGAACTCTTTACGCTATCTTCCTTTATTTCCCTTACACTCCTCAATGTTATCTCGGTTGGCCACATGAGGAATCTATAGTTTTAATTTCAAGCTTACAACAACAGAAAAATAGCCCTGTAGGGGGTAGTTGTATCAGTGGTATCTCAAAAGTTAACACGGGCACACCCCTTTTTTATTCCATTTTTGAGTATACATATAATGATTGACAAATGAAGAAAGTTTGACAAAAATGTAGGTGCGGGTTCTATTTCAATGGAATGACCTTAAATTAAACTAATTCTTGCAAAAATAGAAATTACACTTACTCTCCTCTATTTTTATGGCAGGAAGGGATAAAGTTTTCTGGAAACTTTAAGCTCTAAAGTGTGAGAACTGATATTAAAAATGGTTGGATGTTGATTGCCTGCATAGCAAAAGTTTGTTGGGTTGTGATAAGATTCTTTTTTAGCCTCTCCTTTTCTTTTTTTTGCTCTTGCCTCAGCTTTCACACCACCAGAAAAGAAAACCCAACAGAAATGCTTGCAGGTTAGGATATTAAATGTCGGATAAAAATCTAGGCCATTAACCCCTTTCTGCTCCAAACATAGAACATGGTAAGTTCTCCCCTAACTAGGGCTTTTGATTAACAAAATAACTTTTTTCTTTGACCCATAATAAGCATTATCGCAAGTGCTGGAAAATACTGCCTTTTTCGGTGATGTTTTGTTAAGGCTTCCAGACACAACCTACAAGGTAGGTTACTGAATTTATTGGTTCGTATAATATATATTATTTAAAATATTAAAGTTTTATTTGGTGTGACCTAACCAAAAAAATACACATTGCAAGATAAATATTTAAAAATAATTAAAAAGTCTAGTGCGTTAATGACTTAAAACTTGATGAACTTTGAAATGTACTTAATGATTTATTGAATATGCAAATTATTTACCTCAAATTGACCAATCACAGAGTGCCAAATTTAATACTCAGCTATATAATATTAAGATATTTTTCAAAGATTTTGATTGCGACAAAGTGAATGAGTGCAATTAAAAATGTTTTCTTCAAAATCTTTTTTTTGAGTTTTTGCTTTTAATAATATTATGTAGATGTTAATTGATTGAGCCAGTTGTAGCATAATCAAGACCGTGAAAAATTTTTTGAAATCTTTTTCATGAATTCTGGTCTAACTTGTTAACAGATGTTTTGACTGAAACCTTGAATAAAAAGGGGGTACTCTGGTTCTCTTTGCCTCAAACTTGGAATTGCGCCCTTTTCTCTGATCTTAAGAAGACTGATGGTTTCAGTCGAAACATCTGTTGACAAGTTAGACCAGAATTCCAGAAAAATATTTCAAAAAATGTTTCACTTTTATCAATCTGGATGAATAATAACATTCACTTTTGCAATATTATCAAGACTATGTTTATTACAGATTTATGCCAAGAATAAAGAATGGGAACTTCTTGCTAAATGGAGTATTAGCTTTTCAAATGAAACTCAAATTTTAGAAAAGGTGGATATAAAGTTATTAGACCTGGTAGGTATCTGTCTAACATTTGAACATTCAGAGTTGTTAGTAATTTTTTTTATTATAATATTAAAAAAATGATAGTTTGGCCATACTTAAATAAGTTCATTTGTGCTATGTACATTTATCCATATAAAGGATATACCTTAAAAGGATATAAAAATCACCTGAGGGTGTACTTTAGGGTAAAAGAAATAAGGATGCTTGTCAGGAAACGCGAAAAATACCCAAAAATGTGAAAAGTTTCAACTGTAA
The DNA here is from genome assembly GCA_026413305.1 of Hydrozoanthus tunicans. NCBI lineage: Eukaryota > Metazoa > Cnidaria > Anthozoa > Zoantharia > Hydrozoanthidae > Hydrozoanthus > Hydrozoanthus tunicans. The sequence continues at coordinate 17,188 of JAOBAT010080417.1, read as the reverse complement.
CAAATATCTCGCAGCACCAAATTTGAAAAAGGCTAAAAATTACTGAGAAAAAAATGTGCTCGTTTGGTTTTGAAAACCACTAAAAAAAACAAACTTCCTATTTTGGACCCTAAAAATCCGAGGGGCACCCCTATTATACCAATAGGCGAGTTTTTGTTGAAACTTTTTTCCTCATTAGCATACACACTTCTTTCTAATTCAGCTACAGAAACAAAGCTTCTGATTATCGGAGTGTTTCTGCAGAACAAACTTTCTCCAAAAATGTGAGGTTGATATGCTGAGTATTCTTCAGTTCTGAGATAAGGTATTCAATTTTAAAAAGAATGAACCGCTCATTATCGTTGTTGCCTCCAGCAGTATATTGCCTTTTATTTATAAGTGGTAGTTTCTTCTTTGAAACTACATTTATAGAACTAAAAGTTCGATCACTCATTAATTCTGGTAAGTATTCTCAAGTTTTAAAGTCAGTTGTTGGTTATCTTTGTTCTTCTATGACTTAAGTTGTATGCTAATTAAGCAGAAAATTCATGTAAAACAATGGCATTAGCTAAAACTTGCCAGTTGAGGGAGTACCCCTCCCAGCAGCAAAGGAAATGCCAAGATGGGAGGGTACAAGCCTTAATCTAGGTGCCTTTCTTTCCCTTTATAAAATAATAAAGTTTGTGTATGTCGCTTTGCTTGGGGCTGAAGGGATTAACCATCATAATTTTAATTAACTTTTTGAAGTAAATTACAGTATAACTTTTTCTTTATAGATGGCCCAAGAGCTTGAATTAGTTCCAAAAGACCCAAATTATATCAACCCTTACAAGCTTAAAGCTCAACAAGAAAAACAGGTAACTCTGTTAATCAAGTGTATTTTTTTGTATTTTTTCCAACAGTTTACACAAGCACTGCCTTGACTCAGCAAAAACTCTGTGTACTTCTTTGTTTTCTTAAATATATGGCAGCCTCAAAATAAGTTTATTCTGTTTTTATGTAGCAAGTCAATATGAACACCAAGGCTTGAAATTACCTTTTCTTTCAAGGAACCAGCTGGCTACAAGGAACAAGTTTTAGTAGCCAAAGCACCAGTGTTAGTAGTCATACAAAATTATTTGCAAATAATTTATGTAATCCATCATACTGTACATCTACATCTGTAGCTGTGTGCTCAAGAATAATGATGGCATTAATTTTTTTCTAGCTTTGCTTGCCCAAGAAAGCAGATAGGTTTCATTTAATCATCACATTGTTGGTATCATTTTATTAGAAACAATATAATTCTTAGTTGATCAGTCACAAAGGATCCACACAATCTTGTACTGTTATAGTCAGCTGGCTACAAGTTCTAGAGCCAGAATCTAGTAGCCAGTAATAATTTTTTGAACTACTATTTGCCTCCTACAGTATAGGTGGCAAATTCAATCCCTGAACACACATCCTTATCTCTCTCTTTTTTGTAGGAAAAGGAAGCTAAGGAAAAAGCAAATTTAAATGAAAAGAAAAAGAAAAAGAAAGAAAAGAAGAAAAGAGGCCCTCGACTCAGCCATGCTGACTTATAGCATCTTTTTTGAAAGAGTTATCAATTTTTATTTATGAACTTGTTCAAATTAGCTAGTGAAGAATGTTAGTACAAACTCTCTTACCCATTACACGAGAGGAGACAGAAATGAGCTGATCAGACAGAGAGCTCAGTTGTTTGGTATTCACATCACTGGAAGCCTTGCGAGGCAAAATTTGTCACTGTCAAGTGGGGCCGACTGAGCTCTTTGTCTAGCTTATGAAGCAGCAAGCTCAGCTGCTTCCTCTCTTGTGCACCAAGATTTACAGAAGATAATATTTCTTCTTATTGCATGTGCAAGGACAGTTAATCCCTCTCCTTAAGGCAGTGATGGATTCAAGAAGAGCCAAGGCAACAGAGACCCCTGAGCATTT
>JAOBAT010080417.1:0-11359 GCA_026413305.1 Hydrozoanthus tunicans | reverse complement strand
CTTCAGAATTTCAAAAATCCAGGGTTTTCCAGGGCTTTTCTAGAGCTCTTTAAACCCAAAACGAAAAAAATAACGCTCATAATCACTTGTTTTAACGGTTTAGTAGTTAATGACGTGAAATTTTGTATTCGTTGAACTTAGTGTAATAACGACATGCAGAATTAACTCTAAGAACATGATTTTTACTTGAAGCAAAAAAAAGTGGATTTAGCGAGCTCAGTCAGGCTTATCAGCAAAATATTCAAACATTTCAAAGCCAGCATCATTTTAGACAACTGAGTGTCAGACACTTTCGAGGTCAAATTCGGTGTCCGGCAGGGATGCATTCTTTCACCAATCCTCTTTCTGATTGTCATTGACTGAATCCAATGAAGTACAATATCGGACAAAGCAAGGGGCATTCAGTGGGCACTGTTCTCCAAATTGGAGGAGACCTAGATCGACTTAATTAGCAGATGATCTTGCTGAAACCTACCCAAGAACGGATCTATCTCCTACAGGAAAAGACCGATCGCCCGAGCTCCTTTGCTAAGATGGCAGGACTCAACACCAAGACCAAGATAACGCACACCATTGCACAAAGAGCACCAATCAAATCCATCAATGGTGAAGGATTCGAAAATGTCAAGAACGAGTTTACTTACTACCTTAACTTTAATTGTAAAAACAAGGTGCTTGAGTTACGCATTTCATTTTGCTATAGGATTTTCTAAAACTTCATACTTCCAATACCATAGTGTCACAGTAATGGTGATAGCCGTTAAAAAGTTAAGTGAAGGGCGAAGTACTTGAGTATAAACACTATTTTTGTTGGCAATGACATCTTTTAGTTCCATATGATTTATTTTCAATCAAATGTTTTATGGTTTCTCATCTCTTCTGAATGTGACTGCTAGCTAGCCAAGTAAAAAAATTACAACTAAAGACAATAGAATATATTGTTGGAGGGAAAAGGAAAAAATAGGATGCATAATTGGTTTATAAGCGGTTAACCATTTTGTACGCATGGCTTCCTTTATCTTAATGGAAAATAGGTTCCATAGTTTTTATATGAAAGCACTTGTTGGAACAAACTTCTCGGAGTTGTGCACGATGTTTGTACATGCTTGTGAGATGAATTTGTAATAAGTTTGAGAGAAACTTGATAGTTTTTTCAGCCTCACCTGTTGGGGTGCAGCAGATTCAGATGTTTCTATTACTGGTTCAATATCTATCCCAGACACTTGTAAGTTTGAAACAACCCAGCCCTTTCTCTTAGCATCCTTGCTGGTGTTTTGAGTAATGGCTGTACTGTTTCCTTCACATGCAGTTGCTGCTAGCCCAGCAAAACTCGACTGTGCAGGAGCAGAGCCCGAGCCCTGGAGAATACCAGATGCTGCCATCGATGATGCACCTTGGGGTACACTTGGATAAGACAACGTTGCTCTGGAACTAGGAGGCCAACACTATATAGGGATTCGAGGAAGAAATAAACAAGACTTTAAACAAATGCCCCAGGGAGTACTTGGGTATTCAAAGTACACACGACAGGGTTGGAGGGGGGGGAGGGGTCTGCCAGGTTTTTTTGGGTTGAAAATTTGCATGATTTGTACTTCTGTACTTTTTTGGGTCAAGAGATCAATCAGATATTTTCAGTCATCATTTTCAGTCCTAAAAAATACACAATTTTTTGGGTCACATCCTGGGTGAACTTTTTGTTGTGAACAGTGGATCCGAATTATATTAATTCTAACGTTTTTTCATAAATCATCCGGAAAAACTGCTATAAATTATCAAAAGACGATAAAATGTAAAAAAATTTGTAAACTTGTTTATTTCTCCTGTTGTTCTGATGCTAAGAATTTTTTTGAGCTCATCTTTGGGTTTGCAATGTGAAGCTCTGGTGGACCCCCCCCCCCCCCCATCATATATATTTTGGTACCCACCCCCAAGTCGAATGCAAAACGTGAGTTGTGAAAAAACTGTTTTTCATAACCCGCCCAACCTCTCCTCTTCCCCGAAAATAGAATACGTGCCACGTCCAATATTTTTTTGACCTTGAAAACGTATCCCTGATTCTTTGAAACTAAGCGAAGCATGTCCCATTGGTTTTTAAATTTGGGTAAAACTTCAGCTCATTCTTATTGCAAGGCAGTTCCTTAAATAGTAAAAACAAAACCTGTTAATGTATCTCTAAACCCTTAATCAAAAAATACTGATAATAAAGGTCAACAGAAAGTGGGCACAAGTTTCAAACTAAAATAACTGTTATTCTGACTAACCCGCAGTGCAGATGAGACAAATGACAGCTTTCTCCTGAATCGTCCAGCCATCCAAAACCTTGACAAAGACGAAAGAAAAAAAACCCTCATAAATTTTAACACTCGAAACCTTCTTAGTAGGCTAAACATACAAAAAACATTTTGCAACTTGACTCAGATTTTTGGCTGTTTGATATTAGCATCATTGACGACTCTTATGGTGCTTCGATTAAACATCACGTTTTAAAACAACTAATGCGGCGCTCATTCGGGGTGACACCCTTTAAATTTCAGAGATTTAGATGTGGCACTCAACAGAGTAAATACAGTAGCCTATAACCTGTACTAACTGATTTCAATTGATATGATCCAGATAAGATCTTCAGAAGTCAGAGGATAACCCAAAGTGCTAGACTATCTCTAATCAAACCTGGCTGACAAGCACTAATTGACCTTTTTAAAAATGACAGCAATTTCGATGTTCTTTGGTCTCCATTTAAATTAACCTCTTGAGTTAAACTTTCAAAAAAATGTTTCGCAAAATAAGGCTGGTTAACAATTATTCCAAGAGCACGTGTTGAATATGAGATGGTAAATAGCCAAAGAGGCACGTAGTGCAGAGTTAGCTATAAATCATCTCATATCCAACAAGCGTGAATGGAACAATTGTTTTATTAAATTCAATTAGTTTTCTAAACTCTTCCATACTTAAAAATAACAGCTAAATTTGATTCAGAACCAATTTTTTGGCTTTGCAAACACTACAGTCAGTTTCCATTTTGGTGAACTCCGAATATGAGCTGATAACCAAGATTGAATGAACCAATCAGAACGCGCGAATCGCAATATTTGAGATTGAAAATGTAGTAATAGGGCTTACTTGAATGGAGACAGGAGAATACTAGCACTGCCGATATAAAGGCATAGGGTCTATTATATAACTATTACAGCGGCCGTTTCATCTCAACTGTAGCAAAGTTTGTACAGTACTGGTTACATTTTTAACAGGTCCAAAACTAGTACAACACATAATGTTTACACAGAAACGTCTCTTTTTTTTCCCAAAAATAAACTTTGTTTTCACAAGACCAGCTTTTTGAGACCTTACTTAGAGCCCATGGTTATTTGTCAGCCATTTACCACGTGAACATGTATGCACAGAGCAGTCCTCAAACCTCTAACCGTGCAATAATTCACCCGGCTGAAGTGTTTACACGGTACCGATTACCTTTTTGACGGAACCGGACAAAAAATTGACCTCGATTTTGCCGGACGAAAATTTGTATGTACAGCTTGCCGGTAAAATATTTGTACGGTTCGGCTGATTCCATGTAAACGGAACACCTAAACGTGCAAATTTTCGACCGGTTAAAATTTTAACCGGTACTGTGTAAACCAAGCCTGAAACAACTCTAATCTTTTAACAGAGAAGCCAAACCTTTTTAAATAGATAAAGTTTTACAAATTTCTTTCCAAGACTTTTGACTAACTAGTGCAATATATTTAATTCTGAACCAAAAGCAACGCCGTCAAAGATTCCTGAGATCTTACTTGTCTTCCCTCTCCTCTGCATCTCGGAAAAAACCCCAGTGCACACCACACACAGCAAAAGTTGGTTTTCCATCACCCCCCTGGCAAATATTTATACAGAAATACAATAATTTTAACTATTGCCTCAGGATAGTGTATCAAAGTTTTTGAGCAAGGGCTCAAACACACTCTGGTCACTATGGTAATGGTAGTTCTTCCATTGGTTTTTGTATTTCATCAATTTAGATTTAGTTCAAAATTCTTATAGGTACATTTCTAAAAACAAGTATTTATAATAACCACGCATATAATTAGCAACCTCAAAGGCATAAAAGAGGGAAGATGCATTCACCTGGGGGGGGAGGGGAACTTCCTTTGTTGGTATGATAGAGGAGCTCATCATATTTTTAGGGGTCCAATTTGCAATCCGGTATATTCAGCAGGGTTTCAAAAAAGAGTCAAAGTGCAAAAATAAAATGAATGTTTTTTTTTGGAGTTTCTCTTGCCTTTGATAATTTATATGGTCAATATTTTCATGCCTCAGTATTTTTTTCGGGGGAGGGTATTTTTCTACATTTCCTGACAACTTCAATGTCCTTAACAATGAGCTTCATAAAAAGTTAATTTCATCAATTTTGTACTAGAATCTTCAATACACAGATATCTTTAGGGTTAATAGTTAGCTCACCTTAATCTCCATAACATCTACAGGTTTACAAGATTCTTTCACTATTGCCATTGCTGCACTTCCTATTTGCCTTCACAAATCAAAGACCCAAAATTAACACAAAAGACAAAAATGACATAAATTCTGTTACAAGAAACTCAACCGTTACTGGTTAGTAAAACCTATAAATAAAACAGTTTGTTACATCTTCACTATATTTCTGTTAATAGTGACTTTAAGCCTTGCTACAAGATATTTTCAGAATTCTAAGATTTGTTCAAACTCACTTTTTGAAAGATGGATGGTATTCATTGTTCCATTGGAAAATGCACAAAATGGCATCCTTCTACACAATCAACAGAGATAGCAATCGTCCATTTCAGAAATGATTGTGCACTCACAACCAAACAAATTATAAAAAATTATCTTCCCATAACAAAAAGGTTAGATGGTTAGACGGGTGTGTGTAGTCCTAGAAGGTACCGAGGCAACAATAGGGGGTTAGTGATATCTGCACCCCCTTTCAAAGAGCACATAGGACATCCTTCCTCTCAAACATAGCAAATGCATAAAATATTTTCACTAACAAGAAAGAATGAAGAGAAGAAAACATCATCCTATCTATATGCCTCCCTGTGTAGTAGGTTGCAGTGACAAGGGCGTGTTAACTTGAACTCCAATGAGAGACCAAAAACATTTGGAACAAGTGCCTGAGGGCTCTATTTAACTGAGTTTGAGTTTGGATCTTATGTCAAGTTCTTGGTAAGTTGATAGATTTATCTGAGCTTAAATTACCAGGGTTCAAGTCTATAATAAGTTATCAGTCTACCATTAGTTACCTTGCTTGAGTGGCAGACTGGAAAGTAAAAAGTCTTCTGAAAAATGAATTTGAATTTCCTAGTGGAATGACACCAAGAGGAAGCTTTGACACATGTTCTTGATCACTCCTTCTTAACAATCCAGTGACTACCTGATTGTCAGCGAATAACACTCTTTAATTTTAGTACAACATTTAAAACTAAATAAAAATAATTAAATTTATTATGACCATTATACAACAGGTTCGGCCTGGATACCAAATGAATATACCTGGTTGTTGTTAATTTTTTATAACTAAATATTAAAAAAAGTGTGATACCAAATACCTAAAATTTAGGATACACATTTGAGATACTTTGTTATACCAGAATTTTGTTCCGAAAATACTGTTTAGCTTGCAGTTAAAACAGCTTCAGATGTTTAATACACATAACCCCTAACTGGGCCTGGTTATGATGTAAGATGAATACACCTCAGTGCTTTAACTTACAAATACTTTAAAGCTCAGGAAGCGTATGATTCTTAATTTCACTTCATTTTGAGACATTTGAAAATACACATCAAATTATTTTCAAAGTGAGCTTGAAGTTGTGTGATTACCTTAGTACTAGAAAAGTTGAAGAAATGACTGAGAAAAAGTTCTTCAAATAAATATTTTGATAAATAAAATATATACATGAAAAAATTACAGAGGAAGTTCTGGTTTGGAAATGATGCAAACTTTATATCCAGGGTTCGTCCGCTTTTCTCAAAGCAAAATCTAAGGACTTTTTTAGGACTTTTTAAGGGGTAAGATTATTGTTTTTTGAGGACCTAAGCCATGGACATCAACCACCAGAACTAACATAAAACATGACTTTTTACGATATTGACTCCCACAGTTATATAGTTATAGGCACGTTTTTTTGTTGTTATTCACAAACATGACTTTAAAGTCTAAGAAATGCAAAGTCTTGATTTGGCATTACCTAAGCAGAACTGTTACTGTGCACTTTTCATGAAAAAATAACAGTGTAGTCTTCATTCAAACTCAACAAACTGTATGATACATGCTTCTCGAACCATTACATGATGATGATTGATTCAACAGATATGCCAATTTTAGTGAGAAAACAAAAATTTAAGGACTTTTTAAGGACCATGACTGATTTTTGAAAAATTTAAGGACTTTTGAGGCCTCAAATTAAATTTTGGAAAGTGAAATTTAAGGACTTTTAAGGTTTTTGAGGACCCGGACGAACCCCGTATGTCACACCAATGAATTACAGAACAAGGTTTTACTGTGGAAAGTCTAAACTGTCCGTGTTTTTATAAGAACCGAATGGCCTTTTCTTAGAGGAGAAGCTATTGTTTGAATTTCGGCTTAACCCAGGGTTAAAGTTAACCATCCTTTGAACAACCCAGCTCTGGCTATCAAAATGTAAAATGTCATGTTCTTGATAAATTCTTCAAAATGAGCCCTTCATTTTCATTTTACCTGTTTTGGAGAATTTGGCTTTTTTCCAAATTGGTTTAGTTTGTTATTAAATTTATCCATTTTCTCTTTACCAAATGTCTTAGTATAAAACAATATATTTGACGTTATTTACAGAAAGTCAGAATTAGGTGAGACATACCTCTTGTATTGTTCCATCTCCACCAGCAACAACGATACCATCAACCGTAGGGTCGATATACTGCATTAAAGTCTTTACTTGGCCTTCATAATCCGTCTGAGTAAGAATTCACAAAAAGCAGAAAAACAATTATTTCCTCAGTTCCTTTCCAAACTCTTAAAATACATTTTTTCAAGTTGTTACTGAAAAATTTTCACTTTAGAAGAGTTAACAATTTGTCGCATACATGGTTATAGCGATGAAAAAAAAGAAGTTTATTTATTGTTGTGACATTGGGAAGGGTTACCCATTCTCCCAAACCAGTGGCTTTTGTTTAATCGCTTGATGGCACTGATCTCCGCGTGAAAGCCGATTTTGTCACCATCCCTTCATTTGTTTAAAGCTACCTTAACAGCAGCTAAAAAACTTTTTTCAGTAAAAACTAATTAAAAATGGATTTAATAACTTTACTAAGACTTTATTAAAATTTATATTAGTTGTAAACCATACCTACCAAGCACCCAATCGTAATGTTTTATAAACTGAATACTCACCCGTATTACTGTTATATCAATGCCAGCAAGATGAAAAATGGGTTCTGCATTTTTCTGAAATAATGTCAGAGACCTGCCACTGCAAAATAATTTTCATTTAAAATTTAAAAAATATATTTAAGCAGTAGTGCAAACAGACAATATGAAATAACAATTAGTTCATCAATACAAACATTCAAGTGTAATGATTCCGGGTTTTTAAAGACGTTTTGTGCTCTCTTGCCACTTTAAGTTGTGAAAATACCAAATTGTAACAACCACACACTCACTTTTTGGCTTAAGTGAATGGATTTCCAGGTGTTTTGTTTGACAAGCCAAATGCTAGACACTACATTCCATTTTTGTCATACAAGTAATATCCAGTAGTTCACACATGAATGATTATTTTGTTACATGTAGAAATTGTTTGTTAACTGTACTGTCCACAAAGTTTCAGCCTGTAAACTTAAAAAATCAATTGACAAGTTTGCACTCCAAAAATTTTTTCTGAAAATTACCAAAAATTATTAATTGCTCTAGATTATATCATTATGGATTTCTTTAAACTGCTAAATTAATGTGTCAACAAATTAACTGAAAATTTCATTCATAAAATAACTTGCAATGTCCAGCTGAGTGTTATTGCCCCATCAACTGTAGCTCAAAAAACACTTTCCAATTAATTGACACTAATTAGTAACTGAAGATAAGCTTCAGCATACCAAAGGCAATTAGGCTTCAGGCAGGATTAGCTAGTAGCTTAGAATTCATTTCAACACATATTATCAATTATAAGGAAGAGCTTCCCTAAGTTGCAAAAGGCAGCAGTGCTCCATGAGGAAAACAATTATTGAAAAACAATGCTTTTATTTATTTAAATAAGAATAATATTGAAAAATATTTACAAACCTTTTCCCAGATGTTGGGTTAAAGAATACTAACAGTCTCCTAGGTTTTTTCAGAGCAGGTAGAGTCACCTTTCCAAGTTCCTTAAATGCAAAGCAGATAATCAACTTATATTAAGATAGGTTAACACATGCTCCATATATTACAACAACTTTTGTATTACTTCAAATTTTTTTTTCAAAAGGATCGGTTTGGGGTGGCAGAACTAAATGGCTGGGTGAACTTTTTTAGCCCCACTAATAATTTTGCCAAAGAAAACTAACAGAAATTTATGATGAAAAGTTCAATGACAAAGTGTTGTTTGGATTGATAGTTTAAATAAATGCATTTCTGGCTTTCTCTGAAGTTTGAAAATTCAAAATCTGCAGGGGGAACTTGCCTGGGGGGGGGAATACTCCTTATATTCCCAGGGAGGGGTCAAAATTGTCAGTCTGGTATTTTTTAGGGGAAAAGGCCAATTATTCTTTAGGGTTGAAAAACCCCATATCAAAAAAAATGCATATCATGAGGAATGCCAATCTGCTAGCTATCAAGGGAAAATTAGTATTATTTATGGTAACTTCTTTCGAGAGGTATTTTTAGGGGGAAATTCTTTACTCTTAGTATTTTTAGGGTATTTTTGGTACTTTTCTGATAGTCATCCCTATCCTTTTGACCCCGAAGTACCCCTCCCCCCATCCCTTGGGATGCATGCCCCGGAATCCACTAGAAAGCTTGCATCTTTAATTAACACTGGTTGGGTTAAATGTTCTATGCTTCAGCTTGGCCATACAAATCCTAAGAAAGTGTTTTTCGCTAGCCAGCTTTTCTATAAAGATTTTTCCTTTCAACGTTACATGGCTGTGTATGAAATTCAATAAAATTTTATTTGGTTGGAACCAGTTTAAGACATGGTTAGAATAGTTCAGAAAAACAAGTTATCCCCAATCATTTATTTAAAACATAATAAAATTTTCCAATGTTTTGGTGCAAACATTGGGTGAGCCTTATCTCCAGTCAGGGAAATCCCAAGCCTCCAAAATACACCTTTGATGCCACTTTAGACACATGTATATGACTTCAGTAGGGTCATACTGTGGAGCTAAAGGACTGGGTGGGCTCAAAAGCACCACCAATAATTTTGTCGAGGAAAACTAACAGTTACCAGACAGACAGTATCTATCCAAGCACATAAACTTTTGCATCATCTACTAATGGTCCATACTGAACCTACAGTAGCAGTTAGCAGGATATACATCTGCTGTTCCACCTTCAGAACCAAGTTAACTGACCTGTTCCCCATATGAGTTGCTTTTAACTTTAGTATACTATTAGGTGGAGCATCTGAATGGTAATCAGGGGGTTTTGGGTGTGGTTCCCGATAGGGGCTCAGAAGATTTTTCTTGATGAGGAACATTTTGACAAAACTTTGTTTGGACTGACCGAAATAAAAGCATTTCCGGAAACCTCAGAAGACTATAAATTGAAATTTCAAAATTTTCCAGGGGAGCATGCCCTCTGACCCCCCTAGAAAGCTAGTGCCTTTGGTGCTCATTGTCATGCTATGTGCGAACTTAGCCCTACAAATCTAAAAAATTAAATTGTCTGGACACAGCCTCTGAGAGTCCAAAGAGATGTATAAATATACGCTAGCAGGCATGCTTGTGTTGGAGACTATTTTAAAAAGTGGCTACAAGTTAGCAGGTGAAGAGTTAAACTTGGTTAAATTAAACACAAACACATAGAATACATGTTCATAGTCTTAGTTATTGAGATATCACACTGGTCCATAACCTTTTACCTTGACCTCGTTGCAAAACTCACGTCTGATAAGGTAATCCCTGAAACAAGAACCACAAAAACAATTTTTTTTTTAAAAATAACTATATAAAAAGGAACTTCAAGTCTGGTTAAACTCTGGTTTCATACTAGGATGTTATATCAACAGCAAATCTTTTTGATAAAATGATCTTATGTTGTGGAATCAGTGCCAGACCTGAGTCAGGCCTATGCATGTATATTGATCAATTTGTTATCAATTATTTACAGTGAACATAAATTACATAATTAAACATATTTGTAAGTATGTTTTCGGAAATCAAAATCATTTTATCTTTTATGTTTTTACTGGTACAGTACATAAGTCCAGCAAACGATACTAAAAATAATATTAGAGGTAGCGAAAAAAAGAATGACCAACTTCGCCTTGACGGACCAGGCCTGGTTCCTTATACATTGCCTTGTGGTTATTCCAAGCCCCAAGTTTTGGTATGCAGCTCTTACTTAACTAAAAGTTTACCTGAATTTATCAACACCATATTTCATCAACCATAACGAGGCAAATGCTGCTGCAATGGACTTTTTCTTGTGCTTTCTCAACGTAAAAAACAGTGGCTTTTTGGCCGCCATTATGGTTTCCGCTACACAAAAAAATCGCGGGCCCTTACAATTGAACTTTACATCTCGTTCCCAGGGTCCTTTCCTCTTTCCCCCGTCGAGAGGGGGAAGAGGAAAGGGCCCTGGGAACGAGGTTGGGTGTTAGCCTTCTCCTGATGTCACAGACCAAACGTTGCTTGTGACTTTCAGGGGAATCAGATTTAGTGTTAGTGGCGTGGCCAGGATCAGAAAATTTTGCAGGCTCATATGGCCCAGCGAGCGCCTAAAGCACGAACATTTCTAGGGGGTGCGGGGGTATGGGATGACCATCCCCAAAATACCCTAAAAAATGCCAAGAGATAAAAAATTTCCAACCTAAAAAATACTGGAATTTTTTCCTCGGTAGCTAGCGGGTCGACCCTTTGCAGTGAATAAGGCGTGCGCGTAATAGAACGTTCGCATAAGGACGTCTTTGAAAACTTCTCATCAGTATGCACATTTGCTAAAACACGGGACTGTAATAAAGCAGTCCAGTAGCTTGGTGTTTTTAAGTTAAACCCTAAAAAAATATCAGGCTCTTGGTTTAACACAGGATTTCTTTTACAGCCCCCAAACATTACCGGACTGACAATTTTTACCCCTAAAAATAACGACGGCATACCTATCATCCCAATATAGAGAACACCCCCCCCCCCCCCCCACCGGGGGGGGGCG
>JAOBAT010080406.1:0-19592 GCA_026413305.1 Hydrozoanthus tunicans | reverse complement strand
CCTGACTGGAGTTGAACTGAGGTGCTTGCACGTGATTACCACTATATTACAACTGTATAATATATTTGCAGGATTACTTACTCTTTTATATAGAACCGGAAGTCATTGTAGTTGAAGATCTGAAACTCATCCCTACTACCATCCTCTAGTAACGAACTGTAACTGAACGGTGTTCCTTTATTAAAACAGTCAGATGTTTTCATCCACAAACACACTGTGGCAGCCGACAGAGGGGTTGAAAACAGATTGGGAATTTTGACGTAATCGGTAGTACTGGGTTTGGGGAACAGGAGGAGGAATGGATCTGAAAAGCAGAAAAAACATAACAAAGTCATAGCATTGTTACTGCAGCTAAAAGCTGATCGCGGCTACCAGCACTGATATCAGTATATAGTTGATGTCATGCATTGTCCTTGCCATCCTTAACGAATGGAACTAGAAACGAGAAAAGTTTTTAATCTGATGTAGCAAAAAATTGCTTTTTGATTTATTTTGAATAAATAAATTTTAGCGTTTTCTGAAGATGGCTGTCGAATGACAGCTGAAATATTTTGGTTACAAAAATGGAAATGCTTCTCGTTAAAAGCTAAATCCTTTCTGCAGCCTAAGTGGCTCATAGGGCTTGGTAATCTCTGACTCCCCCTGGACAGGACACTAATCTACCATATGCTTCTCCTACTGACTTTAATTTACTGTACCTTTGCAAAACGAGGCGGAGAGAACAAAACTATAAAATACAAACTTTCTCAAGGGAACTGACCCCTGTTAATTTTTTTTAAATCAAAAGCTGTTTTTCCTGTTTTAAAATATGATAATGTTAAAATTTTTAGTTGTTAGAAAAGCTTAGGAAGAACTAGAAAAACAGGAGAAATGGAACTCGACCAAATTATACTGGTGATTGACAATTGTAATAGTGGTTGACTTGCACTAAACTGCTTTAAAATTAAAATAGAAGATTGCAACAGGCCGTTTTATCGACACCCGTCCAGTTGGCTTCTGTGCAAATTAGATTTTGCTCTTAAACTCGGAGAGTCACCTTGTTTTAGCAATGTGAGCGATTGATTTAATCGGTTTTACATTTATGAACTGGAAAAATTCACTTATGACATGGCTAATTTGTTAGTTTTTGTCTAGAACAACTGAAAAATATTAAGAGCAACTTATGGGGTTTATCAAAGCTGTACGCATTTCTTACAATAAACTACTATACGAATCTTTATGTTTACTAAACTTTCAGCTAAATCATGCTAAGCGGAAAAGTCTATGATTCCCCTCGGATAGGACATTAATCCGCTCCACAGTAGTTGATTGCCTTTTATACAGCTGAATCGACTGCAGGCGATCACGGTTAACAATGCACAACACCGAGGTTTAGCTGGCCGCGGCTCAGATCTTGGAAAACGAGTCAAACAGTCGAACCACTCGTGCCCGGGCAACATTACCCATTTGGGTTCCTTATAAACACGACTTTATCTTTTAACGTTTTGCTCGTTTAATAAATCAATGTTTTGACTGTTTCTTGTAATATCGGGAAAAAAATTGTGTTTTTAGCCAATAAATATACTGAATGTTCATTTTCAACTTGAAGAACTGACTTGTGCAAATTCTTGATTGTTGGAACTGAAATAAAACGATAAGACCGCAGTTGTGACCTTAGTGCCTCTATGACATCACCACATGGGACAAAAGCTTAACTTCAAGTCGGATGACAAAGGTCTTTTAAAGAATTGCAGTGATTTCGTATATATATTAAAATTCTTAAGGCTCAAGCAACTCTGACACGTCTTTAACAACCACTTGTACAAATTCTTTTCGAGTTGAAACCAAAGTCGTGCGATTGCCTATACTAATAATACTAGCAGCCAATCTCTAATACTGTTACTTGTGCTAATACTACTACAATCCATTTACCAGTTAAATTATCTCTAGATATTTTTTCGTCTAGTGGACGACAGGTATAAAGCTTACCAATAACATTAATTCTATGTTTTCCCTCTTCTCCTCGTCCAACAACATTGCGCGGCACACATTTATACAACCCAAGGTCGGATATCTTTACGTGTTTAATGGTGTATAAGTTGGAGTTTCCTTTGTATAACATCTCTTCTTGATGATAAAACTCGTAGAAATCAGCAGGTGGTTTTGCGATGGCGGAACAGTTTAGCGATACTGATGTTCCGGCAAAAATCAAACCATCTGCAGCGTTCGACTTCAAAGTTGTTCGGTGAGGCTTGACTGAAATTCACACACTAGATTTAACAAGAATTATTTGTATTGCATGTCTACTTCCTTATTTACAGAAACTGTTCCTGCAATTCCAAAAAGAACGAAAATCCTTTCAACTGGCTAAAATGTCACTAGCTCATAAAATATTTTTTGTTTAGTTTTTTTGTTACTCTTTCTTGTCTTTCATACTGCACATACCCAACTACAATCTTCTACATGATTCCAGAATTAAAATTTAGATACCATTTTACATGTATAGTTGTCATTTTATATTTGTTTACAGAAAGAACAACTAAGACGCAAATATTGTGTAGCACGCAGAAAGGCTTACCCTTTATTTCAAAATAGGTCCAATCGGAAGTCTTTTTTTTGTAGGAACTCGGGCTCATATCTCGAGTTGCTTCATTGATCTCGCAATTGCCCTCCGAAGAACTTTTCTTGTGGTTAATCGAGTAGCAAACTGGGTTTCTAAGGCAGCGTGCCAGGCAGTGTTCCTCTGAAAGGAAGTCGTGCCTGTCCACAACGTGGCTTTTGAGAGCTGCACCTGATAAAGTGGTTACTTTTTCTGTAATGATACATTTTAGTATTGTGTTGGTAAAAACGACACCATTTTTTACTTACCAGGAGACCACCAAAAATATCCTGTTGGAGGACACCTTCTATCATTTTGTGCAAGCAATGGCTCCCAAAGGCTTCCAAGAAATAAGAGAAACAATTGGCAGGCCATATCTGAATTGTAACACACAAACTAGGTTAGAACAACTGGCTTTTAGAAAAGAAAGAAAACTGATACTTGTTTTCTTCGTGTTTTAATCACTTTCCGAATATCAAGATTGTTTCCGTCTTTTTGTTACAATCTGTATCCAAAATAAACTTTTTGCCTCATCTTATTCTATGCTTGGGACACAAAATGACATTGAAACACTTGAAGGATAAAGCCAAGAAAAACAATACAGTTTCCTTCCTTCCTTTGGGAAGACAGAACTGACAGAGATGCCAACCCTGGGAAACTTTCTTGTCTAGTTTGTTTAGTACGCCCTTAAACTGTCACAATAACACACCTATCGTCCTAAATAATTTTCGTTACAATATCTTCAATCGCTCAGTTTTCAAAAATGCGAGTGCTTTTCTGTTAAATGCGAGAAAGAAGGATAAAAACCTAATATGTGTAGCTGCGGCCGGAATTGGCATCTCCGTGATAAAAACGTCTAGAATAACCGGACTCTCAATTTTTTTAAAGGAGCTCTCTTCCATCCAGGAAGAAATCTTTTCAAGAAAAAGTAAGTTTCACATTTTGAAGCTTAATGCTTAGTAAAATCAAAACATCGGATTACTGTTAGTCTTTGATCCGGCGTTGCTTCCGCTATAAGAAATACCCACATGTCGGAGAAAAGACCGCACAAGGGAACCGTACATAGTCAAAGTTTTCAAGTTATTGGATTAAGAAGCTTTTGGTTATTTGTTCATTTGCCGGAGACCGAAAAAACTATCCTGTCAAACTCGTAATTCCTGACGTGTGATCAAAAGAATCCCTATATAACCTCTTCAAACAATTCAATTGAATACTGCCAGCAGGCTAGTTTTCCGTTTCATCCCACAGTGTTTTATTCATTGGACCGAGGCTTCGTTCCGACTAAAATCTGCTTTTTATGCCTTTCTTATGAACTCCGCATAATAGGATGTGGTTTTCAACTACTTTCAGAAAAACCTAATAGCAAACAAATTCATATAAATGACTGTAAGCTCTACCAAAAGTCTTATGCAAACGCCAATCTTCATCCCGCAAAATGATCCAATAGATCCTTTTCACGCAAAAACATATTAAACATATCAAAACAAATGGCAATCACCAAATTCAGCGCATCCGTATAAGCAAAATTGCAAAATTTCGTAAACATTTTCCAAAAAC
This sequence comes from Hydrozoanthus tunicans, assembly GCA_026413305.1. Classification (NCBI taxonomy): domain Eukaryota; kingdom Metazoa; phylum Cnidaria; class Anthozoa; order Zoantharia; family Hydrozoanthidae; genus Hydrozoanthus; species Hydrozoanthus tunicans. The sequence continues at coordinate 15,457 of JAOBAT010080406.1, read as the reverse complement.
TATTGAAAACATGAAAACAACGTCAGTTTCGAGTTTTGATCTTCGGTCCTTATTATTACAGAGAAATGTTAGGGAAAAGTATGAAAACAAGGCTGGACAGGCATCGATGCCCGTCATCTTACTTTTCATTGGAAAGTTATCCTGTTTGAAACCTTTATATCTCCGTCAAACTACAACCAATCTTTGTGAGACTTTGTAGCTTTACTGTTATTGTGCCGAGATTGAATCTTGACTCGTTTTTCCGATAAACTGAATATATTTCTATGCCATGCTAGCGTGATAAAGGTCTATTTAAGTTTAACTTACCATAACACTGATATCTGGATGATGCTTTCTTTACCCGTATAACGAGCATAGCAAACAAAAAATCCTGTAGACGTTAGTGAAAAATCTAATTTAAGCCAAAGGTAGTCAAGACTAATCATACCGCTGTTGTTTTTAATTTCTTATGATAAATTAAAGAACAACTTGAAAGTTACAAAAAAATGTTTTAAAAAAGTTGTTTTAAAGTTTTCCTTTCAAAGTTACTCAACCAAATGTGAAAAAAACAACAACAACAACAACAAAAAACGAAGCGGTTAAGAGGCCGTTTCTCTAGTTGTCGAGAGACGAGAGACCTTGAATAATTCCCTATTGAGGCATTTACAGTACGATAGTATGATTAAAATGTTAAAAAGCGTTTTAATTTTTTGTTTCGAAATTTAGGATAGCTAAATCGTCGTAACCAGCCCCACAAGCCCCAATTTCGGTTTAAAATATCAAGAAAAACATTGGACTTTTTAGTGCGCACAACCAAAGGCGTTCATATTTTTGACATAATTTTGAGGGATTATAGGCAAACGGCACAAGTTTGACAAGCGCTGCTGTGCTGGTTTATATAGCAATCTTTTTAATGACTAACCGTTTCACTGCTGCAGGAAACGTTAGCTTCACAGCAAGGAATCTGATTGGCCTATATTAGTGACCTGATACGAATAGAAGCAGCTGAAACTGTTTGTTTTTTTTTTAGTGAAGACAAAATCAACACAACATCTTTGGGTTTTAGAGTCACGACTAGTCGTTTGAAACTAAGCAGTAAAATGATTTTAAAAAAAAGGAAACAAGCCATTTATTCGTTAGCGGTTTTCTAACTGAAAGTGAGGCAAACCTAACTGTCTTACTAAGCTGGTATTCTGCAGGAGTTCAAATTGACAAAATGTCACACGGACGATGAACTCACCTTTCTATACGGTAAGAAATGATTTAGTTAAATAAATCGAATTCTTAAAATTGCATTAAACTAGTTTTCGTAAATTTTGTTAACGTTTCAATTTCCTACCATAATTTTTAGTAGAAACGTTAACTTAGGGGAAACTAGTTGTAATTTCAACCAAGTGAGGTTTAGATGGTTCGTTGGTACAAGGAAGAAGTCAATATAGCCAACAACTTCAAATCGATGCATTCTTTTTTCAATCAAACTGTCTTCTTTATCGGCTAATTGCTCTAAAGTATTTTGAGGATTTCAGCCTCATCTTGATATCTTCTCAAACATAAATGTTAGTCTTGGATGTGTATTTGTTACTTTCCAGTTCGTACAAACGAATCGGAAGCGAAGACAAGTCTCATTGATAGCCGCCAATAAAAAACACGATAAATAAAAAGAAAACAGTTTTAACATGCACAGCAATAAAGCGATCAGTTGCGCTAAATATCACCGGAGAAAAAAAGTTTCCATAATCTTGTGCAGTCTCCATAAAACGTTTTCCGCAATTCCTCAGCCTCATTACTGATGAATTTAGGAATTTAGAGCGTTTCTTGAGCTTTTGAAATATAATTTTTACGCTACTTTGACAGTCAAGTTTCAATATTTTTAAAGAAAAAAGTTATAAATTCTGCACAAAATTGCCTCAAGTCAACTTTATTGGAAAACGATTCGAGTGAAGAAACTGCGTAGATGACGTTAAATGTTTTAATTGTCGGCAATGGTTCAAATGAAAACTTTTGCACGAACGGAATCGTTTTGACATTAAGCGCTGGGTTGAGTTTTCTACTCTAAAGCATTACCATACCTTAATAAGGCAGTAGAAGCTATTTATACATTTAAATTAGCGAGCACGTGCTAACCTTAACGTTTTACAAGCGTTAACTGAATACATTGCCCGCTGTGTACATTATTCGAGAAAAGAAAGAACTAGACAAAACACACCACTTTCCGTTTGTGATGGAAGTGACACGTATGAATTTTCTATGGTAGGTTAAATGTACACGAAGTACTTACGGTAGGAAAGATAGCATATATTTAAAACTCACTTTTGTTCATTTATCTGGCTTTGTTCGCTAAAAAGTAATTTCAAAAAGCGGCCGACACAGAGATCATGAAACAGTCCATTAGCAGTTTTCATTCTGAGAACGGAGACTTACTGCATTTTCAAAAAAAGGTTGGGAAACTAAAATAAATATTGAACCATTTTCTCCTGACGACAGTAGTCATCTGGAGCGGGGTATATAGAGAGTGTTTATATCGAAAATCTGGAAATACGAGCAAGACAGGTAAGTTTTAATACTGATCGATTTTCCTAAGTCCTCGAATGAACATATAACACTTAAAGCCAACTTGGATATAACTCTAAGCGGTAAATGCAACAATTTCAACGTTTTCCATCAGTTTGATGTATGCGATGAGATTTTAGTATTTCTTAGTCTACCATTTTACAGCTCTTCAAAACTGAAATCACAGTCTCAATTGTATTCGTTTTGTAAATATTATATAGGAGAAGGCCCCTTAAATGTGTTGCAAACCTGTTCTATCGTTTTGCTCAGTACTACTGTTAGAAACTGCAGGTTGAATAGGGAAATGTTGGAAAACTAATATCGAATTATTCCCCTTCCAACAGTATTCATTTGTGCTGGTTATATTTTGATCAAACATCTGATATCACGAGCTAAACCGGTCAGTTTTAATCGGTCTTCCTCAGTCCTTGAACAAGAGTATATAACGGTCAGCTTGAATGTAGCTCTTGTCGAGAAAATGGAGTAATTCGAAGAATTTCCTTTCATCGAATATGCACGGAATAAAGTTCCAAGCTAGTACTTCTTACTTGCTGGAAGCAAGTCTATAAATACCGCGATGTTTACCACGCTTCAAAAATTGAAATCACATTTACCCTTTTCAGTAGGAAGACTTCTTAATTTGTTCGAAAATTGCTTCTAACATTAGCATTCTTAACTTGCTGGTTAGCTTTATATATTTGCATCCTTTCTCAGTCGGTTTCATTCTGTTTACGCAATAGATGGTGAAAGCATAGTGTATCTTTTAAAGAATCTAATACCGCAGAAAATACGGTCTCGTTTGAGCTATTACATTACCGTATTTGTATCTCCTTTCGTGTTTTTCAATAAGATACCCCTACATTTACAAATTTTAGCTTTTCTCCCTGCTTTCCTTCATTAAACAGTACATTGGCCGCATACTGAAAGCAACGCAATTCAAACATTGTAAGGAACATTATGAAAGGCAATGACATGTTATCGTGTAGTTCTGAGAAGTTAACAGCATTTTTAAAAGGGTTTAAAAATCAAACGGCCAAAGCAAAAGAAAAGTCTTGATCTGTGACAGTTTTGAATTAATGTAAGTAATGGTTTTCGCATCGTTGTATTCTTAAAAGAAGGAAAGAAGTTGTGTAAAAAATATTGTTACATCTTTATCAGTATATCAGTTCATGATTAAAATGTCTAAAAAACGTTCATTCATAAAAATTTTAACAGGTTTGGAAATTTTCTTCAACTGAATCTACTGCCCTCGTTTAGTAAACTAATTACAAAAGTGCATTTTAAAAGGCGAAATTACCCTAAAATTGTATAACAATCAAAAGATGAAATATAAAAAAAGACAAATAAAATGCCAAGTTAGTGTTTGTTTAAAACAGTGTTAAATTTTTTTAGGGTGAGCAAAAGAATGTTGTGCTTGGTCAGCTTTGGCAGTGTGCCATTTTGTAAAATTTTCTTAGATTATTTTCTTCCTTTAATTTTTATTTGTCGTCGATTACCTCGGCGTTCTTCAAGTTAACTCCGTGATCGTAAGCATGTTTCGCAACTTTAGATCCGCTCTTATAACATTTCACAATCCTAGTGTGAAATGTTACAAGAATAATAACAATATTCCGAGTTTCAAAGGCTCTTTTGTTTCATCGCTTTAGCTCTACGGGCAAGGAGCACATGGAATTAATAAAATAACGTTGCATTGTTGGTCTTGGTAATAGGGCAGGAGTCGAGGACATGAAAAAGTGACTGTAGAGGAAACAACGGAAGTTGTGCTGTCCAGCTCGCTGTATCCTTAAAGTGCCTGGTTTAGTTATGTCATTTTGTGATCCAAGCGTAGAAATATAAACATGTTGCAAGGAGAAGGTTCTATTCTTGTAGCTGCCGAGTTGTACGATAAACACGCAAACAACCTCGTAAAATATCGATTTTCACTTAGATTTTGACAAAAGCCTGTTTTTCTAACTCAGTTGTTGTGTTGCAATCAGATATGGCCTGGAACTTACTTCTCATGTTTCTTGGAAACTTTTGGGAGCCATTGCTTGCACAAAATGATGGCAAGTGTCTTCCAATAGGATTTTTTCGGTGGTCTCCTGGTAAGTAATGATATGGTGTCACTTTTAGAAACACAAGATTATAACCTATTAACGTAAGATACATTTACCATTACCTCACCTGCTGTATCTCTGTCAGGTGCAGTTCTCAAAAACCATGTTGTGGACAAGCATGACTTTCTTTCAAAGGAATACTGCCTGGCACGCTGCCTTATAAACCCAGTTTGTTACTCAATCAACCACAAGAAAGTTTTTTCAGAAGGCAATTGCGAAATCAATAAAGCAACTCGAGACACGAGGCCCGATTCCTACAAAAAGATGACATCAGATTGGACTTACTACGAAACCAGGGGTAAGCCTTTCCCCGCTGGGTGAAAATTAGATATGGTGGTCAATGGTCATTTCTGTAAACCGGTATAAAGTGACAATTAAATACAGAAAACGTTATCTTAGTTTACGTTGTAGAGGCACGTAAAAAATTCTAGCTGGCCACGCGGAGTGTGAAGGGCAAGAAGAATTAAACAGAAGATGTCGTCCTTGTACTAGTAACTTTTTTAGCTCTAGTTAAAAGGGAGAACGTTGTTTTTGCAATTCTATGAGTTAGTATGAAATACAACCAACACAAAATATGCTTTATAAAATCTCAAATGCGAATTTTCAGTCAAGCCTCACCGCATAGCCTTGACGTCGAGTGTTGCAAATGGCCCGGTTCTTAACGGAACATTAGTGTCACTAAACTGCTCCACCATTGCAAGGCCTCCTGCTGATTTTTATGAGTTTTATGATCAAGAGAAGTTGCTATACAAAGGAAGTTCCAACATACACACCATCAGTAACTTTAAGATGTCCGACAGCGGGCTGTATAAATGTGTACCGCGCAATGCTGTTGGACGAGGAGAGGAGGGGAAATATAGAATTAAAGTAACTGGTAAGACTAAGAGCTATCTTGCAAAAATACTTTTTTTTTAGACATTTTTTTAGCATGTTTACTATCCATTTACCAATTTGTTTAGAATTGGTAAATGGATAGTAAACATGCTAGCACAAGTAAAAGTACGTGTACCAGTAGCTGAGATCAGTTGCTAGTGTTTTAGTATAGTTGATCACACTGCTCTTGCATAAACTTCTATTTCAAAAAGAAATTTGTTGTAAACCGTAGCTTAATGACTTTTTTCAGTTCTTTCTTTAAAAAAATCGATTATCAAAAAATCCATAATTTAAAAAATCAATTATTTAAAATCGATTCTTCTTGTCAGTTACCTTTAAGTTTCAAATGAGTAAAATCATTTTTTTTCGAAACAGGAAACAAACTCTTGATTTAGCAATTGTTACCAGATTTCCTGCATGCGTGCGAGAATTTGTGTGTTTCAATGCTCTTTTGAATAGCGCGCTCAAAGCAATTTAAAATGTTGGAAATAATCAAGAAATATCTTCTCGCTTTGTTCATTAACAACGACAAGGACCATGACAACAGTAAAAGCACCATCTTCAGCTAATGGAAATGATAACTCCATAATTTTATCATTTTTCTGCGTTTTAGATCCGTTCCGCCTTCTTTTCCCCAAACCCAGTACTACCAATTACGTCAAAATTCCAAATCTGTTTACAACCCCTCTGTCGGCCGCTACAGTGTGTTTGTGGATGAAAACATCTGACTCTCTTAATGAAGGAACGCCGTTCAGTTACAGTTCGTTTGCACAAGGTGGCAGTAGCGATGAGTTTCAGATATATAATTACATTGACCTCGACTTCTACTTAAAAGGGTAAGTAATGCCTCAAAGCAAAATCTCATAATCTACCCTTGCACTATAATGAATGTACTGCGTTTAACGACCTCAGTTCAATTCAAAAGAAGTGCTGCCAAAGCGCTGTCAACAACAACAGGTAAATTTAAACACAGTAACAAATTTGAAAAAGTGGTAGAGTAAATTAAAGGGCTTCAGTAAAATGTTATTTCAGCTACAACACTTCACTCTAAAAAAAGAAATGTTCTAACAACCAAAAAAAGGTAATAAAGTGGGTCTGAGACAACTTTTAATTTAGTTTTTTGGTTGTTTCAACCATTTTTGCTGCCAAAGCACTGTCAAAAACAACAGGTAAATTTAATACAGTAACGAATTAAAAAAGTGATAGAGTAAAATAAAGGGCTTCAGTAAAATGTTATTTCATCTACAACACTAACAACATATTTTCACCAACAGTAACAACAACAACATAAGTAGTTAACAGTAGCAGTAAAATAATAGAAGGTATAGTAACATTTGTTCCTTAGATACAGTGTCTACTGATATTTTGAGAAGGCAGAAAATTCTGTGATGGTTTGTGCAATCATAGAACTAGATCTAGACGGTACTACGGCGGCATGTTGAATGAATGAGCACCATTATTTCGAAATTAATAGTGTCTTTTTGACGCGTCTTGTTTCTGGCAAATTCAACTAGGTGCCCCCTGTAGGACTATTTAAATTGAAATCGGAACTGTCTTCAATCATTTTAAAAGAACGCTGTTGTCATCGATATGCAATTTCAGTTATAATTTAGGATGACGATGCAATAGAAAACGTTCGGATGGCTGAACCTGTCCTTGTCATTTAATGTTTTCATAAAAATAAACAATGATAATAAGAATAGTAATAACAATAATGATAGTACTACAACAACTACTAATGAATAATATAAAAAAATGATTATTATTATTATTAATAATATTATTATTATCATTCTTCCTTATATTGTTGTTGTTTGAGGGTCTAGGACACCGCGAAGACGAAAATTTACAAATACAATATGGAAACGGCTTAGCTTGGCTATCCGCATGGCGAAATATAATATTACTTTTAATATATTATCGGTAATTATTTTCTTTTTCTAAAATATTAATATTGCATTTTGTTTATGTATGTTTTAGCGATGTAGTATTTTATGATTGTTTGCAATCATATGATAAACAGATTTTGTCCCTTGTAATTATATAATGCGTGTTTCATACTCATTGTTTTGTTTTCAGTGAGTTAAGGTTGCAGAATACTCATTTGATATCTTTTATTCACCTTATTTGTGTTTCAGAAATTACAGATCAATTAGTTTAAATGTCAATGATGGTCAAGAGCACCATATTTGTGGGACCTGGGAGAATACCAACGGTTCATGGGCTTTTTACGATAATGGCAAAATTGTCGAACAAGGGAGGAATTTCAGAAAGAACGAAATGATAGTAGCGGGAGGCACCTTGTTCCTTGGACAAGAGTTGGATAATTATAAATTTTCAAAGCACCAGTCTTTTGTTGGTGAAATGACAAACGTAAACATGTGGAGCAGGGCTCTCTCCAAACACGAGATACCAACAATGAGCAAGTCATGCGTGTTAGGTCAAGGTGACGTCATAAAGTGGATCGACGTAAGAGATTATTACCATGGAGACGTTAAAGAACTTTCCCTCGTCATTTGCCACTAGCAAGGGCGAACTTCGTATATATAACAACTGTATATGTTTTAGAACCATTTGTTTAATTTAAGCTAACAACATTGCCATACTGCTATCATGACTGACTGGTTGCGTGGCTTTGGTCCCTTGAGTCAGTTGTTGTGACAAAAACATAGAAAGCTAAATACGTCTGAAATGATGTTTTTTTTTCAAAGGAATACAGCGAAAGCAATGTGAAATCAATGTCCCACTTGGGTCAATTCGGAAAGCTTGTAGACTTGTCCAAAATGTAACATCACAAATTTTGTTGCTTTACGCTTTATTTTACGTGTTTCTTTTCATTTTTATTTTGAGGTTAGGAAATTTTTAGCAGACATTTCCTTTTCCCTGTCAAAAATGCTTTTAATAATTTCACAACTGTTTTGATAGGTTAGACAATCATTCTCAATAATAGATAAATAATCGGAATTTTGAATTCCCAGTTCTCTAATGCCATAATATTTTGATTTTAAAAGTGCTTGAAAGTTTTAGGCTAGCTAAAAGTTGTAGAAATTTTAAATTTCCTTTTAGATCCTGCGGTTTCCATCAACAGTGCTAAATTTATAGGAATAAAAACATGTTAACACCTGCCGCAGGGGAGTCAGTTCTAGTACAAACACGTAATACTGCCGTACTTATAAAATTATCACATACATTGCATTTGAGTATTGTACTTTTTTTATCGTTTGAGTAACTTTGAGTAACAGAAAGTTTTTAGGGCGATAGTGCACTGTCTATAGCTAAACTTGACTTTGAATAAGCGTCAACCGAATGCCGTGCACATTATACGGGAAAAGAAAAACACCATCCGTTCAAGAATCGACAAAAGCATATAAGCGTCAACCGAATCTGTAATTACCTGCTGTGCTCATTATAACACCATCCGTTCAGGAATTCACAAAAGTATGTACCAAGTTACGTTTATATTTATGAATTTGGTATATATGAAAGAGACTTACAATGGTAAGTTAAATGTAGTTGGAACTTTTACAGCATTATGGGAAGGCCATGAGTACAAAACTCTTCACACATATGTACTCTTCTAGGAGCTCGTCACAGTTGGAAGGCACTTAATAGGTGCCGCGCTGACGAAGCTCAACTGACAAGGCTGATCACTTAGACTCTGTTGGAGTTCTTGTGTGGTGCCTTTATGCAACAGAACGACGACTTGGCGCAAAGAAAAAAAAAATACCGATTGATAAAACGGGGGAACTAATATAGAAGTATTCGATACCTACCGGCAGTATTCATTTGGAGAGGTTAGTGAGTGTCCCTATCAAACGTTTAGAACTGGAATGAATGTACTCTACAACAATAAGTTCGCATGTTTAGATCTAAACCAGGAAACGCATCAGTTTAAAAAAACTTCCACCCATTGAATAAGCTTCGGTATTCCCCGTCAAATGTGACTTTTTTTTATACAGTGGAGACGAGGCTCAACGGTAGTCTTGCAGTACCGCGATTTTCATCGTTTTGCTACTCTTCAAAGAATAGTGCTGAAATCGTATTTAAAATGATACTTTTCTTGTAAATATAACTGTACTAGGGAAGGCCCTTAGGTTAGGAGTGATCGCAAGTTGATTCTATCAATAGGCCGGATAAAAGTGTAGAATCCTGGGAAACTTTTGTCACGACCTTCCCCGAGATGACAACCCTTGCGTATTTACATGTTTGAGCTTTATCTCCTTCTTTTCCCCATTTAACAGAAAATTTCCCGCACTTTGAAAAAAGAGCAATAGGCATGTTATCGTGTAGTGCCAGACGAATACGAACCACGCAGTTTGGTTATTAGAATAAAAATAATTTTAATCAACTCAATTTAATTTTTAAATGTATAAATAAAGTATATGCCTGTATAGTTGATGCTTCAAGAGCGCAATTTTATTTTTCCATCCGCTCAATTTCTTTTTTGACAGCAGCACAATTTCATATCAATTGGTATTAACGTGTCTGTGTAGCTGATGCTTCATGGTCATAAGCTAAAATTTGATCCGCTGAAAACGCAATTTCACTTTTTATTTGAAAACAATGGATAATTTAAAGACGGGAAAATGAGAGCACAAAAACAAAAGAATCATTGTAAGGATTGTAAAGTAACCCAAAAGATTTTAGACCAGGATGTACCTGAAATTAACTTTCCGGTTCTTATAAACCTATGCAAGTCATAAGACCACAGTGCCTGTAAAAGATTTGGTTAGAAGAAGCGTACGAGAGGTTCAGAGGTCTGTAATTAAATTTTCGGATTGGATTAAGATTTATGATTCGAATAAGAAGACTGAGAAGACTGAGTTAGCAAAGCGTGTCGATAAATTGAAGAAAGAAGTGAAGCGAATATACAAGGAAATAGACGAGTTTCAATTTCATGACGAAGAAGGAGCCATCAAGGGTTATTTGAATACATACAAAATAAAAAGTATAGAAAAGTTATGCACATAAAACGTTTTTTAATGACTACAAGTATTTTCACTAGTCAATAAACAAAATAAGTTAATAAAAGTAAAATTGATTTTAATTTGTAAATTTACGAAAGAAAATGAGGAAGGGAGAAGATTTCAATTGTTTGGCTACTTTAACTCTAAAGTTGAAAAACTCACTTGATCGTCAAACTTAGCAGAAATCTACAATAGGATTAGAGAAAACATTTTAGAACAAAATATAATATTTGAGAGGCAAAGTAGCGGTTGAAAGTTCGATAATGCAGAACACCTCGACATCAACATCGAAGTCCTTTCGAACCTCTTAAAGGCTCACCTTATATTCATTTACCAAAATGTTTTCAAGAAAGCAACATTGAACGTAAAGAATGAAAATGACAACGAATTTTCAAATGGGCAATCACTTTAGCTGTGTGTTGTGAGATAAAGGTTAATAATTAAAAAGAAAAAGTGGTTAAAGCAATGTGAACACGATAGAAGATAAACACGCTTTAAATATTGTAAAGAACTTGGAGTTGGTGGCGGTTTGCTGTGTGACAGAACAGATGGAAACATCTTTGTAGAGAATATTAGACACTCTGACGCAAAGTGACGGAAAAATAAGAACACAAAAAACAAAAAAATCATTGTAGAATTGTAAAGTAACCCGAAAGATTTTAGACCAGGTTTTACCTGAAATTATAGTTTGCCGGTTCTTATAAACCTACGCAAGTCGTAAGACCACAGTTCCTGTAAAAGAATTTGTTAGAAGAAGCGTACGAGAAGTTGAGAGGTCTGTAATTAAATTTTTGGATTGGATTAAGAATTATGATTCAAATAAGAAGACTGATAAGAATGAGTTAGCAAAGCGTGTCGATAAATTGAAGAAAGAAGTGAAGCGAATATACAAGGAAATAGACGAGTTTCAATTTCATGACGAAGAAGGAGCCATCAAGGGTTATTTGAATACATACAAAATAAAAAGTATAGAAAAGTTATGCACATAAAACGTTTTTTAATGACTACAAGTATTTTCACTAGTCAATAAACAAAATAAGTTAATAAAAGTAAAATTGATTTTAATTTGTAAATTTACGAAAGAAAATGAGGAAGGGAGAAGATTTCAATTGTTTGGCTACTTTAACTCTAAAGTTGAAAAACTCACTTGATCGTCAAACTTAGCAGAAATCTACAATAGGATTAGAGAAAACATTTTAGAACAAAATATAATATTTGAGAGGCAAAGTAGCGGTTGAAAGTTCGATAATGCAGAACACCTCGACATCAACATCGAAGTCCTTTCGAACCTCTTAAAGGCTCACCTTATATTCATTTACCAAAATGTTTTCAAGAAAGCAACATTGAACGTAAAGAATGAAAATGACAACGAATTTTCAAATGGGCAATCACTTTAGCTGTGTGTTGTGAGATAAAGGTTAATAATTACTAAAGAAAAGGTGGTTAAAGCAAAGTGAACACGGTAGAAGACGCTGTAAATATTGTAAAGAACTTGGAGTTGGCGGTGGTTTGCTGTGTGAATACAACAGACAGAAGAATGTAAGAAATTCGGAGGCAAATTGACGGGAGTACGAGAGCACGAAAAACAGAAAAATCATTGTACATACTACTACCACCGCAATTTTTGCAGAGATTTCGTTGCTTTACTTTTTGTGTTCGCATATTTCCTTCATGTTTAGTCCAAGTTTCATTTTCTCTGCAAAAATGTTTCTGTTTGTAATGAAGTTCACACAGCAAACCTCCTTTACATCTGAATTTAATTGATTGTGCTGGCAAGCTTTCTGCAACATCTTTTCTTTCATAATGTGTTTCCTTTAACTCGCTTTACTTTTTTTATAAAATCAATTTTTTTAATAAGAAAATTGGAATTTTTCCTAATTTCTTAAACAAAAAATAAATTCAGTTTTAAACATGTCACATTTGGCGTTTTGAAGCATCAACTAGACAGGCAAATGCATAAATAAGTGATAAAAAATGAAATTGGGCTGATGTAAAAATGAAATTGTGCTCTTGAAGCATCAGCTAGACATATGCAGACTGTACTATACAACAAAATACGGAATTTCATCTATGTTGTGTCATAAGCTCGTTGTTTTTGTATTTCTGTTCAGGTATGGTTTGGAAATTACTTCTTGTATTTCTTGGAAGCCTTTGGGAACCATTGCTTCCACGAAAAGATGGCAAGTGTCCTCCAATAGGATATTTTTGGTGGTCTCCTGGTAAGTAGCTGGTGTAAGTTAAAAAAAAAGACTAATAATTTGTAGTAAAAATAGGCAGTCAGCGACTGTTTATGGCTACTTTTATATAGTATAATAGTTAGAATATTGCAGTTATGTATGGGCTACGGTTTTGTATCAAAGAAGATAAGGCTGTGTTTCAGCTGTACCTGAGCCGGCGATTCAAACACCAAATTTATTTGCAGCAAATGTACTTTATTTCAAGTGAGCAAAAACTTCTACCTTAATTTCCTATAGATCAGGAAGCGAATTTAACTCCTTCACCGGATTTAATAGTCTCCGTTGTACTTGTGGGAGGGGGACTGAAACCACAAAGACGTCTGCAACAAAGGCTACGAATGTTAGAAGCAGGGCTAATGTTTATTGAACAATTACCGGGTTTATTGTTTGCCTAGCTCGCTGTTTGAAGGAATGTTTTCAATTCTTTAGAAAGAGTTTGGAGATTAATATACAAGAATCTGATAAGGCAACGTTTTAAGAACAATGAGACTCATATTTTCTAAACAGTTAAGGACAATTACCTAAGAAGGTAGTTCTAAAGTAAAATTTTGTGCTAATGAATGTCCATTTTCATCGATAGATTGTCCAAATAACGGTAGTTAACGATGTAAGTTCGTGCTATTGACGTTATATTCCTTGTGCATGAATGTCAAAAAGTGCTGAAGATTGAACGGCAATTATGATATCGAATTTTTCTGCGCGCTAATAAATTTTTGTATGGCGTTATTAATGTACAATGATGTTTTTGAAAATACTTATTTTTTTGCGTTAATAACCAGCAAAATGTGTAGCTGCAAGATGAACGTACATAAATCCTATAATGCAAAATTTAAAATTTCGTAGTACTACCGTTTTCTAATGAAAGTAAATTTAGATACACTCACACTTTGCCTATATTAGACAATTAAGGGCTATTTCAAAATTTTGCTCTTTGTCTTTAATGAGAATATGCGATTATGGCAATAAAAACTGATAAATATCAATTTTCAACGATAGGTTGTTCATTAACACTAACGTTTGTCAGTTCGTGCTATATTCACGTTACTTTTCGCGCGAGCATGAATGTCAAAGATGCTATAGATTGCACTGCGGTGCTACTCAATGTTCATGCATAATCCAAGTTAGCTGTGTAACATTACTTACATATATACATAAAAGATGCCATAATGGCGATGGTGCTCTACAACAGTAGCCACCCAAATCACCATTTACCTAATATCTCTATCAGGTGCAGTTCTCAAAAACCATGTTGTGGGCAGGCACAGCTTCCTTTCAGAGAGTTACTGCCTGGCACGCTGCCTGAAAAACCCAGTTTGCTACTCGATCAACCACAAGAAGGGATTTTCAGAAAGCAACTGCGAAATCAATGATGAAACTCGAGAAACGAGGCCTAAATCCTACAAAAATGCGACGTCAGATTGGACCTATTATGAAATCAGAGGTAAGTCTTCTCTGCACTGTCAAAAGTAGATATTGAAATCGTTATTTCTATATCTAAACCAATATAAAGTGACAATGATAAATTACGGTATCAGGGTTTGCATAGTAGAAGCACGCAAAAGATTCTAGCTGCTCAAGCGCAGTGTGAAGGGTAAGAAGGATTGATAAAAAAATTGGACAAAAGGTTTTGTCCTTAAGTACTAGGGGTACCTTCCGGCAAGTGCCAACGAGATAAATATGAACGATGTGTTGTCTGTTGTTCAAAGGAACTAATCAGCAAGATTCTAATATTTGTGACGTCATCTGATTTACATTTCTTCCCTCGTGGTTGAATTGAAAGCTAAAGAAGCGGTGTGGAGATAACAACAACAAGATAACTTTATTGAGCTCAAAAAGTGATTACGTGCAAATTGTATTTACACAGAAGTGTTCAGTTTTAGCAGTTGTTGAGAGCACAGACATTTAGAAATAGCTAAAGCTAGTCAGGCTTAACGTCTGGGCCATGCGAAATGAATTGCAGGATAATTCAAATTATTCAGTTATATAGGACAACAAAAAACACAAACAAACAAGCAAACGCAAAGGGTGAAAGCTAAGTTAGCATAAATAACTTATATTTGTGATCTCATCAACTGCAAATATAGTTTAGAACTTCTAGCCTAAATATTTAGAAATAAGAGAAGACAAAATTGTGTTTAAAAGAAGTACGCCTTTTCGATTTTATAAATCATCTTGTATAGAGTGTGGGGACTTTCTCCGATCTGTTGGTGAACGAAGTTGAACCTCTCAACTTCGTTCACAACAGATCGGAAGAAAGTCCCCACACTCCACACCGCTTCTTTAGCTTTCAATTCAACCACGAGGGAAGAAATGTAAATCAGATGACGTCACAAATGTTAGAAGCTTACTGATTAGTTCTTTTTGAACAATAGCGTCCCAAATATGGGGTATTACTTACACCCAAATATGGTCAACGAACTCAGTTACGCGAGGCGAGAAATCTTTTCCCTGTATTCACGCACGGCTCTATCTCGTTGGCAATAGGCCACTTTAAAAACGAGTGGCAGCCTGGGTCGAGTGTTGTTTAGAAAAGGTTTCTGGGATCGTTACGGGGGACTCAAAAGACTATCTAATCATTGTAGAGTAAAAAGAACGTGGAGTAAAGTCATTTATTAACTCAAGAACGCATTTATTTGACCGAAGACGATCTTCCAGATGCAAAACTTGAAAAAGATGAAGCATGATTTATATATTAAAGCCAGTGTAGAAATCGATATTTTTGTCAGTGTTTTTGTACCTTTCGATATCAAAACGG
>JAOBAT010080395.1:0-19597 GCA_026413305.1 Hydrozoanthus tunicans | reverse complement strand
AAGATAATATAATTATGTAGAATACAATGGTGCGTGGCATATTACAGTGCAAGTTTGGTATTAAAGTGTTTGACTTGAACATTCAGCGAGGGCTTTTCCCAAAGGATATGAAGTGCTTCTTTGATTTGTAAATCATAATATGTTGTTGCTTGATCGATAATTTCAAAACAGTTTTCGTTACATACTGAATGGCATTTTGCTGAGTTATTTAAGTGTTTGTAAATTTGTGAGGCCCTGTCCGTTTTTAAATGTTCTCTTACTCTTGTGTTGAAATGGCTTTATAGCATTACGATAATCTTTCAGCCTTCTTTGGCTTGGTATGGTCAGAATTGCACTGTTTCTTAGTTCCTCATAACATGCAGGTGATTTTGCAGCGAGCGATAAGCAAAACCGAATAATCATTGGATGGAATCGTACACCTGTGCTACTTTTCTCAAACAGTTTCTTCTGCTGCTTCCAAAACAAGCTCATGAAAGGAGTAACTTTACTGCCAGCAGAGTCAAAAATTTTAGTGTCCTGTTTAGTTCTGCCCTCATTCCGCTGAGTTCTCTCTCAAGCTGAGAACAACATATCCGCTGCCCTTGTAATGTTAATTTGATCCTCGCTGGGTCAGTGTTTGAGACAGGGGCATTAATATGTGCAGGTTTTAAATTCTTTGATTCCTTTGATTTCCTTGCATATTCGGCCTGTGCCACATAGATTTGACAAGTAGAACAGTTAGATGTCTGCTGATCACTCAACAGGCAGCACCCCTGTGGTCTTCAGTACCCCTTGTGTGGAAATTGCTGCCCCTCATCCTCATCCATTGAGTCATGGCTCATTGGCACAACATGGTGGTACAATTTGCTTGTCATTTCCACTGCAGTTACTCCTTCACACAGTTTGTATCGTTCCAGTTCCTTGATCAAATCTGACAGTGTAACATTGAACATTGACCGCCGAAAGTTCTGAAAAATTGGATGATCAGCCACGAGATATGAACCGAAGACTTTCACTGTGAAGCCGATGCTGTCGTCAACGATAATTTCTAGCTCTGGCAGCAGAAATGGAGGCAGCATCTTCTTGAAAATGATTCTATCCTCGGACAACTTTGTCGACCATCATTCAGGGATTTCAGGCTCTTAACTCGCGATGAGAACTCCGAGAATGTCCTATAACATTTATTTAGCGACGATGGGGCATCTCTGACAACAGAACGTTCTGCACGCGGGTTTGGCTTGGCACTTTCGTGGCTCCGTTTGGGCATGTTCAGAGTCGGCAGAGCTCCGAAACGGGGCTTCTTTTTGGTCATTTTTTCGGACGAGACTGTAAGAAAAAATTAAAAATTAGTTAACGATCTAATTCTTCAAAGACGAAGGCAATTCATAACTTTTTGCCGAGCCAAGTGCAGTCGTTCGAATAGTTTGTTGCTTCAGTTCAAGTTCAATGCTTGTTGCAACAACACCGATAAAAAAGCGATATTCAACGAGAATTCAATAAATTTACTTACATATTTCTATGTCTTCCTGTTTGAAATGCTTTTCGCATGTGTATACTCGGTCATTCAGGATCTGATTCCTGAAATCTGGAGTCATTTCCCTTGTCTTCTTTATCTCTCCAAGCCATTCGTCTCGCCATTTCGAAAAAGCAGCGTCCTTCGCCAAAGGAAGCTTCCAAATGCCAAAATTCCCTTGGTTCTCCTGCACGAACTGCAGCCAAACACCGAACAATTATCGCCTGGCACAGCCAGCCAATCTTTTTTGTCAGAGAAATAACAGTAAACTATCGGTTCAGCTTGAAAATCTAGCAAAATATATCGGGTTTTCTATGAACATTCGATTTCGACTCAGTGGACGCTGTATGTGATGGCTGTGCACGGTCGCACTCACGTGACCAAGCCAAAATCGGAACAAAGAGTTGTCCCTTTGATCCTCGCCGGCTTTCATAACCAGTCTCGCTCGACTAACTATGGTTTTACCAAGCAGACGTGACTCTGGTGTCAAATGAAAGCTTGGAATAGTATTTTCTTATGTCATTAGTTTAAGTGTAGGAGTGGTTGCACTTAAAGCTTTGTTTAAAAATTCTATAATCATCCAGTCATCACATATTATCAACAGGATAACCTGAACAGCTTGTTTGCTTTTGACAATCAGTAGAAGAAGTCAAAGAAAGCATAGATTGGGATGCAGCATTGCATTTAAGTCAAATTTGGTAATTCTGTCTCAAAAACAAAACAATTGATAAAAAGCAATTAAAAACGTTTCAAGAACGGGTCAGTCCAGTAAGCATGCAGTCAAAATCCTACTCCATAATTTTTTAAATGAAGTGTTGTTGAAATCAGCAAGTTTTTTTAAGGAAGGATGGCTAACAAGTTGGCTCTTGTATGTCCACTGCTATCTTCAATTTTCTCAAAATTTGCCATGGTTTAGCATGCGCATGGGCGGTACCCAACAAACTTGGTGTTGAAAAACACATTTGGGACCTGATCACATCCCTGCCAAATAAATGGCAATCGTGACTAATTATCAGTCATTTATTTATATTACAAAACAAAATCTACACAAAAAATGTTTTTTGGCTGCCTGCTGTGGCTGGCCACATTTTGTAGCAATGAAATCGTAAAGAGTTTTTTTATCGTTTAACTGCTGCATTAGAATACGCGGTGGCTTGGTGAATGATGCACAAATGTCTTAACCTCATTTACTGACTTTGTAATCGATTGACTGAGCTAATATTTGTGGTATGTCAGTTGAGTTCAGAAAGAATTACTGAGTGGTAAGTTTTAATTATTACATCTGAAAAATAGCTGGCTTAAACAAGAGCTTAATTTAAATCACCTTTGAACAACTGGCCGGCTGAACGGTGAATAGTAATAGGCTAACACCACCAACTGAAAGCCCACGAGAAGCAAACCTAAAGATGGTGCTCGGTACAAGTGTCCTCCTCTTACCAAAGAGTGGCTTCATTAAATTTGTTGGAATGAAGAATTTTTGTCTTCGACCATTCATTTCCTCCTCAGCAATATTGCATCCCGAAGCGATATTGTGGATGTGCGCCAAATGCACGATTATAATCCTGGCAATCTGCAACATTAAATCAATTTTTGATTACAAGAACAAACTTAAGTTCGGCAGATAAGAAGCACAATGTTAAGGCTTGGGAATTAAACAAATGCAGTACAAGAATCCCAGTTTTGTTCTAGGATTTTCCACTGTGCGGCAAAACTATATACTAGACTGGTATCATTACCGTGGGTTAGCGGAATTGTGTGTCACCAGTGCATCATTTTTAACCAGATCATGAAAAGCAAAAGGAACTTGACATGGCTCTGGGAACGAAGTTGCACCCAGTACAGACCCAGAGCCCATGTTTTTATTTGTAATAATTATTACAGTTCTTATCACGTATTATGCGGAGCCTCAGTGCGTTTACAATTCCAAGTACATACAATAATATGTAACTGTAACTATATAAACTTTATATATGTATAACTATATAATGAAACACAAGTGGAGACAATCTCAAATATGTAACTATATGATAAAGTATAAGTTAAGCCGATATTAATCATAAGAAAGCAAAAATATAATAACTACAGCACAGCTAGAAATTCGGCTCAGGAAAGTTGTGTAATGATGGCGAAATCTTGCACTAGAAAGACTGCAGTTATAACTAGACAGATCACCGACAGAAACACGATTGTACTCTACTCGCAGTTCGGTGGTATTTATGAATGCTGTTTATGAATTCTACACGAGCTACATATTCTATGGTACTTATTGTATCATAAGAACGTATATAGAATAAGAACTACCTTTGTCTTAGAGGAACTTTGAACCACTTCACCATCAGATTCTGGTAATTCCTCGAAAGCGCTGCCACACAGGATAAGTGTGGCCGTAGCTACTTCACCAAGTAACGGTTGTAAACTCTGGACAAGGATTAAAAAATGCAGCTTGTTGCTTTTCGAAAATGGAAAAGTTGGAGAAAATGCCGGCCGAGGTAAAAGGACTCACCTTCCGTCGAGTTGTAAGAGACATAACTGAGCTTTCCGTGTCTGACGATTCCCAAGCGTTTCGGATCGTGTGCCAAGCATTAACCCCCAACATCGTCCAAGTGGAGCTTTTTATCTTTTTGAGTGATGAGGTCATACCTTCTTTCAGATGTTCTGGAGCGAAATGCTCTGAACAAAATCTTGTGCTTCTAAATGGCTGCCAACTATCCCACTTGCTGACCTCGATAAAGTCGATCAATTTTTTGCGTCGCTCATTTTCTACATTTGTTTTGGGGTTTTCGAACGGAACACTGAAGAGAGTAACGTTGCTCCCTTTAGATTTCTCGCTTTTACAGCCTTCAACTGCACATTTAAATCCCATATTCAAAACTGAAAAGCGTACCCGAACACCACAAATTTCTCTTGCACTATTTGCCAGCTCGACACGAGCCTCATTAGCATAGATACAATGGCCTACTGCAACGTCACTTGCCCCAGTGTGTTTCCCTCTCGGTCAGCCGTCAAGAGAAAACCAAAAAGAAAGTTTTTCAGGATATTTGAAAGCCTGTAGAGATTACAGGTTTTACCAAGCAGACGTGACTCTGGTGTCAAAGAAAAGCTTGGAATATTAGTTTCTTATGAATTTAGTTTAACCCTTTCACTCCCAAGATGGTTACACTTAATTCCTTCATCCCTGCCCAAGTTAATTAGACTACGAAGGCCAGATTTCAAGCACAGTTCTTATTTTTTTAAATTAAAATCTGTGTTATTCTGAGGGTTTCATGCTAAACAATATAGAGCAAAAATAATCTGACATAATTTACTATCAAACTGACGCATTTCTTCGAAGAAACATCCAAGCAAAACAGTGTGCTGAGTATATGAATTTACAAGACTTGAATTAATGTTCGAATTTTGCGCCGTTACCAACGTAATGTTGTTATTCGCTCCTGAATTTATCTTCAATATTTAGACTCAACTTATACCTTGGAGGTGCGAAATAGTTCAGATTACATTTGAAATATGGGTGTTACTCATTTTTTGATTTATACTTAATTTTCCACAGTTTCCACATGTAAAACAGTCGCCTTTGCAGAGGCAAACATTGCAGCGCTGGCAGCCGAATCATGTCTCTTTTGGACGCTTTGGCGGTCTATTTGCCGCCTTTTCTAGCTTCCTCTTCCTCTGACACTCTTTCCATTGCTTCAGCTTGCCTTTCAGAAGCAGTTCAACATATGAATGGACAGCTGGAGCAAGAACAGGCTTTATTCTAGGCCGACCAACTCTCTTTCTTGAAGTGAAGCGGTTAATCAACTGTTTGGCAAGATACCGACGGAAGTCAAGATGTTCCGTTTTTCTGCCTAGAACTGCATCCATCAAGACCCATGAATTCACAATAGAAATGTCCAATAAGAAATAAAAAAAAATTTCCGCCACTTGATGTTGCATTTACTTTGAACTGGATTGTAAGAATGATTTTGGTCACTCAAATCGACGCCTCCCATGTATTTGCAATACTGCGTAATGTTCGACGGCCTATTGATCTCGACGTCTTGCATCCTTCCATCGGGCCCTTTCCTCCTTCGTTTCACTTTATCGTCTCCCTCAGTATAATACATGGTTGAAACAACAGTTACAAGCTTGTTTTTAGCTTTATCCTGCCAACAGGAAAGAGCCATGTTTCCTTTCTGTGCAAACGCTGAATCGCCTTGACTCTTAAGGTTGGCGTTCTTCAAGAACTGCGGATATCCCTTCCGATTCACACGCAAAGTCCCACAAGCTCTAGTTCCTTTTTCCTACAGTTTCGTAAATAAATTAATTGAGGAGAACTAGTTATCCATGAATGAATAAAAGTTCCTGCCTTGGAAAGAATCCAACAAATCGAGTACAATATTCTCAGTAGATTTTTCCGCACCGTTCGTCTTCCCAACGTAGATATCAAATTTGACAAGAAAGCCAGTTGTTGTCTCACATAAACAGTAAACCTTGATGCCTTATAACCCTGGCAATCTACAGACATTAAATTATTTTTCGATTACAATAACAAACTTGTATTCGGCAGATAAGAAGCTCAACGTTAAGGAATGGGAATTAAACAAAAATAAAGGCGTAGAATAGAGTACAAAGGAAATGCAACCACTGCCTTTACTAGTAGCACCTTACCTGAAAGTACAGATGATGACTATGAGCTGTTTGATACCATGCATCTTTTACATCCTGTCTCCAGATGCTGTAAGGACAATTACATTCCACAACAAATGTTACACAGCAGTCACAAGTACACAGTGCATCAGGACTGGCTCCTATACATGGGATATTTTTTTCAACTAAAAGGCTCATATTTTTTATTTTCAAATTTTTATGGCAATCAATTTCATTTTTCAGGAATTCGTCTTTTGCATGATGCTCATGTTCCCTCCCCCACGTGATTGCTGGGACATGGTCAAAGGGCTCATGGTTTACAATTTGGGCGAGCAAGGGCTTTGTTTTGATGATTTTTCGTTTTTCCTCAATGAGACTCCTTACTTTGGTATGCACATCGTGGAATTTGGAAGCTGTCAAGCGTGCTTTCCTTTGCTTAATCCACTCGGTACTCTCACTTTGGGCTCCTGTTACTTCCTCAATCTTTTCACATCGATGAGTAGCACGCTATAGGTGTACAATTTGTAACATAAGGAAAAAAATTGAAACACCTCAGATTTTGCTTATATGCATTGAATAGCTTTATTAGGTTAGTTATCGATTAACTCAGATAAAAAACTTGATACTTCAATTTTGACCATTAAACTAAAATTTTAATCATTACCCACAATGCATTTCAGTCACCAAAATATCTCTTTTCTCACTAAATTGCTGTGCTTTTTTTCAAAAAATACAAAAATATTGCAAGCCTGTGTTGAAATGTATTTATATATGGGCTATAATGTCTTCATGCAGTGCCATATCTACCTGATATACGTCATTACGTCCTTATCCTCTTAAGCGTTGCATAACTTTGCGCCGCGATCCCTATATCCTCGCTGCTTGTAACCTGAAACCCTACAAGAATTGTTTCATAAGGCTTGGGGTTTTGTAAAATGCTTCTAGCAAGTTTATTTCTCTGTATTTTGCCGTAAAATTTGGCATAAATCTTCCTCATGTAATGAGCGTGACGATCGGTATTTGGTATGGGTCATTGAATTTATTATAAACATGAAAAGCGAGACTTTCCCTGCTGCAGCTGAACATCTCATCATGGAATGTTTGCACGTTTCAAAAGGTTTGGGATTCGCAAAGTTGGCTAAATCTCAAGATCTACAGGAGCTGCAACGACATAGATTTCCATGCTTTTAGTTTACTTGATGAGAACTTCATTGTTTTTTCTTGGTGGGTTTTTGTACTCTACTAGCGCGTTAAACTCGGGATTGTTTGTGAAGCGGTTAGTTTCGATTTAGAAGCGTGATGCTTACAACAAACAAGAAAAAAAGCGAATTTTCTTCGAGATTTTTTTGCTTCATCGGATTGATTTTTAGATAGAACAAACATTTCATGTCTACACTATTTTAGCAATTTTTGTTATGGAGATAATTGAAGTGTTACTTATAAAATGACATTCAAAGTAATTTTCGGCGGGTGTAAATGTTAGGCGTGACGTCCATAGTTACGCCAAATTTTAAGAACTAAAATTCAGTTAAAAATTCCAGGTTTATGCTATTACTCTGAATTTTTGCTCCAGAATACTTTAGGGTCTGTTCTCACACTACTGCAAATTTAGTTAGTTTCGGAAAAATATAAAAGAAGTTATTTTCACTTTAATGCACTTGGTGGCGATTGTGCATAAATAGCGTGCTACTCATCATTGTTTTTCACTGAAAATTAAATGATTCCAGGAAACCATCTATACATGCTGGTGAACTATCTTCAGACTGAGAGATGGCTGAACTTTCTGCAAAGTCGTTGTCTCCATACACATCATTACAAAAAGCATATGATGCATACATCTGCTGTGAAAATTGCACTCTTGCTGCCGATGTCCTTCCTTCCAGAATGCAGCTCACTGCGATGTTAATATCACCTTTGCATTCATCGACGGCAGCCTGAAGAGTAACTTCATCCACACAGGGAAACATGCCTTTCAGTGTTTCTAATTAATGTTGGGAATGATGCTCTGTAGTGCTGCCTTTGGTACTTTCTTGCCTCTGCGATTTATTAATCTCAAGAATAGGAGGTAGTTCACCATCACTTTCCTCGACTGGAGCACTAGTTTCTGTTCCTTCTAAAGATTCCAAATTTTCCTCTTCAGAGCTTACTTCCTCCGCACGTTGAAGGCACTGCTCCAAAGTACAAATTCCAAAGTCTATTGTTGGACACAAAAAAAGGATAGCAAGTGGAATGGCTTGCCACATTCTTGTCTGTATTTGAAAAGAACAAAATCCTCACTTGACTCTTTCAGAGTCTTATTTCTGCTCCGTCAGGATACAAAAGTGTGTAAGAATTTATTAGAAAACTTGTGTTTTCGAATTTTGAAATGTGTTTTCGAATTTTGAAATGTGTTTTCGAGTTTTGAAATGTGTTTTCGAGTTTTGAAATGTGTTTTCGAATTTGGAAATGTGTTTCAGAGTTTTGAAATGTGTTTTCGAACGTTACTTTCGTAGTGACCTTTGTGGGCCACCGTAGATAAGAGTAGTTAGATTTTAAAAATTGAATTGCCTGGTAAGAAGTTAATGGGCCAAGTTGCAATATTGGACCCAACGGATCCTTCGAGGCAACAACTTGCGTTGACGAGTGTGCAGCGAGAAAATTTCTAGCGAAGAAATAAAGCTGCCTCCATCGAATCTGCACAATAAAACAGTCAAGTAAATCAACTACAAATCAAGGGATCTTGACAAGTTAAAATTGAGTATAGATTGCGAACGTGAAAGATCAGGGTCAACTATCTTTTTAAAAATCATCTTATTTTGTTGTAACTTCAACTCACCCGCATTGCCTCATGGCTTCCAGCAACACATTTTTGGTGGACGCCACACTCTCTTCAGCTTCGTTACTTGTACTAATTCCCGCTTTACCGACCCGGTTTCTCTTTTTTTGTTTTTCTGTGCCTCCAGATTTGGCAATTCTGGTTCGTTTCATTTTTTATGTCAGCGCTTAGAGTTTGCTACGCTTGTCGCAGCAGTATAAAAGCCAAAGGTCAACTTATTAAGTTTCCAGCGTTTTTGGCGGTAGTGAAAATCTATTGTTAAACCGCAGGCCTGGAAAATGTCTTTCATAGTCAACATGAAAGATAATAAGAACTTGGACCCATCTCGCATTACATGTGCACTCTGATTGGAAGAATATTTTCACAAGTGCGAAAACACTTATCACTTACTAAACAAATAATTTCGACACGAAAATCTTTTCCTGCGTTTTTCTCGAAAGTAAACTTGGCGCATTTTGAACAACTTCGGCAAGTCTCATCTCCAAAACTACTTAACCCAGTGATCCCAAATTTTGCACAGAGCTTGCCAAAGGTTTACCTCAAGTTGTTCAAAAGACGATTAGCCCTAATCCAGGGTTAATTACCTTGACAACCAATAGGTTTTGTTAAGAGTTAATCCTGGTTTAAAGTTAATCGGCTTTCGAACAACCGGCCCCTGATCTACAAAAAAGTGTCAGCGTTTTGTTTTTTAAACCTTGTTCTTGAGATATCTTGCAAAAACTACGAGAAGCAAGCGTAAAACAGCAGTTTCAACTTTGTAACTTGATAAGAAAGCGACAACGCGCTTAAACGCAAATCGCCGACACGTTTTTGGAGACCAATCTTTGTTCTTTCTAATGGTGTGTAAACTGTGCAGAGGCGATAATTGGTTTTTGAGATGGAGCTTCAAATTGAAAAACTGTTTTTGCGTAACAAGAGGCTACAAAATAACTATATTAAGTCAAACTGATAAACAGACGGCTTTATCGAATAGGAAATTTAATAAGCTTTCAGAAAATGTATACTTTAGTAGGACTTTGATAAAAACCTAGCGCGCTATACGCGAAAAGGCGAAGGAGCAGAAAAGGTGTGCCTAGTACCTTAAATGTACTACATTCACAAATATTGACCAGCTATACTACGGTATGATAGATAACATGATTATAAAATACATGCATATATAGTTCATTTTGTTGATGTAATTCATAGTGCTTAGGAAACTGACCTCTGGGTGAATCCTTTTTTACTGTTGTGTGAGCACAAACAAGTCAAGATCAGCCTTTTTACTTTTATTTAGCAGACTATTTCTTTCAAGATTTCTCAAGCTGTACATACATGAACGTATCTCGCATTAATTATAAGTTTAGGATTTGTTTGTAATGAAATAGTAATCGTTCTTTAATATTACAATTATGTAAAAATATCTATATGTATATAATTAATGTGTTCCAAACATTGAAAAGAAATGATTAGATAATTAAATGGGTTACTAATAATATAAAATTCTATAAGCTGTTGAATACTCTAGATCTATAATAATATTGAAAATTACAAAGTTTATATAACTGACCAGTACTTTTTCTTACAAAAATGTACTAAATATACTACAACTAGATACATCTGTCCGCCCTAATAAGATC
The DNA here is from genome assembly GCA_026413305.1 of Hydrozoanthus tunicans. Taxonomy (NCBI): domain Eukaryota; kingdom Metazoa; phylum Cnidaria; class Anthozoa; order Zoantharia; family Hydrozoanthidae; genus Hydrozoanthus; species Hydrozoanthus tunicans. Next base: position 9,048 of record JAOBAT010080395.1, on the reverse strand, counting down.
TTTTCCATTTCTAATAGTTGAGGTCATAACCCAAATAAGCCCTATGGTTTCTTTATGAACCTCCTCGCCTGGTTTTTCTCTTCTTTAATTTATGTATGCATCTAAGTGTAGTTCCTTTTTGTAGATTATGTTATATATATAAAATGTTTATCTTTTGTAAACATATATAAGACTTTTGCCTTGCCTTTTCGTTTTGGCCATCTTAACATACTTCCCTCCTTTTTTCTAGGAAATCATCTTTGACATTTTTTTGTCCTATGAACTCATATGCACTCTCGATTTCCTCAGTGTTGATATACAAACAAGTTCATCGTTTTTTTTTTTGCATTGCTTAATTTGATAGGAAGATGTACTTGACACAGACTTTTGCCTTGTCCTTGGGTTTTGGCCATCTGAACATACTTCCCTCCTTTTTTTTTTATAGGAAATCAACTTTCACATTTTCTTGTCCTTCTATAGGACTCATATGCATTCTCGATTTCCTTAATGTTGATACTACAAAGAAATTCATCGTTCCTTTTTTGCGTTGTTAAATTTGATAGAAACATGTACTTCACACAGACTTTTGCCTTGTCCTTGAGTTTTAGCCATCTGAGCATACTTCCCTCTATTTTTTATAGGAAATCACCTTCACATTTTCTTGTCCTTCTACAGGACTCATATGCACTCTCGATCTCCTTAATGTTGATACTACAAACAAATTCATCGTTCCTTTTTTGCGTTGTTAAATTTGACAGGAAGATGTACTTGACACAGACTTTTGCCTTGTCCTTGGGTTTTGGCCATCTGAACATACTTGCCTCCTTTTTTCTCGGAAATCAACTTTCACATTTTCTTGTCCTTCTACAGGACTCATATGCACTCTCGATTTCCTTAATGTTGATGCTAAAACAAATTCATCGTTCCTTTTTTGCATTGTTAAATTTGATAGGAATTTGAACTTGACACAGACTTTTGCCTTGCCTTTTGGTTTTGGCTATCTTAACATACTTCCCTCCTTTTTTCTAGGAAATCATCTTTCACATTTTTTTGTCCTATGAACTCATATGCACTCTCGATTTCCTCAGTGTTGATAGTCAAACAAGTTCATCGTTTTTTTTTTGCATTGCTTAATTTGATAGGAAGATGTACTTGACACAGACTTTTGCCTTGTCCTTGGGTTTTGGCCATCTGAACATACTTGCCTCCTTTTTTCTCGGAAATCAACTTTCACATTTTCTTGTCCTTCTATATGACTCATCTGCACTCTCGATTTCCTTAACGTTGATGCTACAAACAAATTCATCGTTCCTTCCATGTCTTAGAGCCATTAGCTATAGCTTGCTTCTGATTATCCCCCTGGACATGACCTTGGAGATCCGAGTTTGTTTTTTTTTCGTTCAACTCTTCATGAACTACCTTCTCAACAAGAGATTGACGTAGTTGCCTTAAGAACGCTACGAAGCATTTCTAAGAGCTGTTTTTGTTGAGACTCCATTAGGAAAACAAAACGCAATGAAAGTACTTACAGAACTGAAAAGAAGGTGCTCAAATAACGATTCGCCTACAACGAGAGGAGATACAGCGCTAGCAAGGTACGCAATGAAGAACAGTCAGTGATCTTTGGCCTTTTGCCGCTCTTTTTCTGTCTCACTCTATATTTGGGTACAAGCGCCTTGGATATAAACATGCTTGCTTATTGCTAGGTTGTCGTGATTGGAAGCACGTACTCGTTTGAATAATTTTAAAAGGGTTTTGCTGTTTAACGGTTTCAACTAGCTTTATAGAAGCCCGAGATGTCTTCTTGTCATTCATTGCGTGTTAAAAGGCGAAAACATAATCGCGAGAAAAAAATTCCATGGCTTTGCAATTTGTGTAAAGGTAAACTTCAAATACCGTCAAGAGTAAGACAGCACACTGTGACATTTGGAAAAACCAAAGTCGAACAAACCATTATTCATGACAACAGTACTAGTACTAGTGACGACTTCGGAGAATCGGAAGATGAAGGAGTTTGGCTTATTGACCAACCATGCGATTTAGTAACTACACAAATTGACGATGTTGATCATATAAATTCGCCCGGACCTGAACGTGATTCTGGACCTGGGTCTGAAGCTGTTGCCAGTGAATCTGATGAAGAATCGAGAAGTGAAAGTGATGCATATGGTGTCAAATATGATTATGAAGGATTTGAAAGTGAAACCGAAGTTGATGATTCTGAAGAGAAAGTGTCACAGGAATGGTTCTAAAAAGCAGGATTCTGTAACTCAGATTCTGAATTTGGCAGTAGCTTTTGCAGTAATGACATTGAACTCAACCAAGAAGTTGAGAGTTCATCACAGTTGTTTGAATCCGAACAAGCGAAGCGGCCCTTGTACGATCGGAGCCCAGACACTGTACTTGGTGTCCTTGCCCTCTATTTTTCTTGGTTTGCGTCTCATGCATCAATTAGTAAGACTGCAATGTCGCGTTTATTTGCAATGTTGAACAAAATACTTCCTGTGGGGAATAATACGCCAAAGTCCTACAGTGAGGCATACTATTTTATCAAACCGTTTCTTCTGCCTACTATAGTGTACCATGCCTGCCCCGATGACCACGTGCTCTTTTGTAAGACTTCTCGTTATGACTATTCTAAGTTGGGTAAATGCCCGGTTTGTAGAAAAGCCGTCATCTCAGTGATTCGAAACGAATTCTTCTCCACTATTTCCTCTTGCAACTCGTCGACTTCCGTCACTACTGGACTAATACCATTGGCCCTAAGCTCTGCTGCATTCTTTTTTATGGTTCTTAATTAGCAGCCCAAGATGTTCCTTGACAACCCTTGAAGTGAGTTTTTCAAATTCCGTGGGATAACTGGTTGCAAGCTTTTCAGTTATGGCCTGCCGTGCCTGGATACTTTGGACAGTTCTTTCCCTGAACTGATATGGCTCAGAGAAAAGCACTTCTCTGCATAGAACGACATCTTTAGTCCTCGACCACTCCATCTTAGCAGGGCTTGTGAGGGATAGAAAAAAATATCTTCTTATTTAGTTATAATGACAGACTACTGGGATTTTGATATCTGATTTATTAAAGAAACTGGGTTTCGTATTCCCATGAAATCATAATATTATAGCCCTGGTTCCTCAAAGCCTGGTTAATTAGCCTTAACCCAGAATTATTTACCATGGGAACCCAAAGGTTTTGTTAAGAGTGAATACTGGGTTCAGTTAATCAGGGTTTTGAGGAGCCGGGCCCTGGGCTTATATAGGGGGTTTTAGGCGGGCTTAAAAACAAGGGGGTTTATATCCAGGGAATGGGATTGGGGAGTATAGATAGAAATAAAAGTATTTCAGAACGACGAGATTAAAGTATCTGAGAATCGAATTAAAGCTAATTAACATAGCATTGCATTTACATTTATAATGTTAATACATTTTTTGTATGTGTATGAAAATGATATTACGTCATTGACGTTTTTAAAATCAACAAATTTTAAATGTAATATTTTATTGTGAACATTTGAAGGCGTCTGCTAACATAGAGCTCAAAACATTTCCCCAGCTCATTTATAACATTTTGTCAAAAGCCAAAAACAGTTTTTTAAAGCATTTTTTTCAAAAAAAACCTAGAACTTCAATGTCGATTTAGTCTCGGATAACATATAGTTCGTGATGAATTTTGGGGAAGGATGAAAAAAATTACCTCTGACCCTACCGGAAACTGGAAATTTTCAAAATTTTGCGAAAGCCGCAATACAATTTCATCGCTGGGTTATACAGTTTGAAATCCAAAGCCAAAGGGAAACTAGTTTCGATGATTAAAACTTTGCATGCGCATGACATTTGTGTTTTGCTTCTCTTTCTTCCTTGCTCCTGTCGCTTGTGACGAGTTGTGATGAAATGCGTCATTTTAGTCAGTATATTGTTTTTAGACGGCTTTGAAAATTCTTCCAGTGCTGTAATTTTTGGCAACTTTGATGTTTTCGAAAATTTAAAGGTACTAAGAGCCGGTCGCATATACAGTAGACACCGAAAGTGTCAATTTTAAACAAAACTTATAGTGCAACCGGACCTAATTTATTAGGAAAGCAAACACATATTTCGACTGAACAGATGAAAAATTTTAAGCTTTTAGTTTACCTTCGACTCTTGTTTGCCGAGTTCTCCTGTGTTAGTTGTTTTGCCATTGCATTTCTGTACTCACTTTGTTTCTGTTGTAAACACGGATTAATTAAACTAACTTTGTTTCTGTTGTAAACACGAATGTAGCAATTTGTACTTTACGATGTTTAGAGCGAGCCTCCTCCGCAGGCAACTCTTTTTCTTTTCGAGAAAAATCCGTTTAGCCAAATGAACGCGCGAAAAACAGAAGTTTGGAGACTGGGGCGAGAAAAGGGAGAGAGGGAGTTGCCTGCCAAAAATTGCAGTGACTGGACCAGCTACGTGACCTTGTGGACCGCCTACGCGACCCTACCCCCAGAGTAAAGCTTTTTGTCCCTCACCTCGTGCTATTAATGGAAGAAAATATTCTCCTAACGAAAGAATCAGAAAACAATCAGATCCGTAGTTTCATCGCTCGAATCACAGCTGCCAGATGATCTAAATTTATTTCAGATAAAAATAGGCAGTTGTGAGTTCGACATTTCATCAACATCGAAGGTAGAAGCGAGTTTAAAATTTGCCTTTGCACTGAAGAGCGCAAGGCTTCTTGACAGCGACTTGGTGAAGCCCATGAGGTTTTCGCTCACCGAAAGAAGTCAGGAGTACGAGTATCAAGCATTTCTTGATGATGAAGGAAAGCCTTTTACGGTTTTATGGAGGATTAGTCGGTTTAGTGGTGGCATAGGATTCGACGAAGATTCGAACGACAACAGTGAAACTGAAGTCTGCACCTGTTATATCAACGAGCATTCATTCACCTTGGAACAAGGACAGAACTTGGACGGCTTGCTTTCAGAAACACTTCGAAATTACTTTGGTTTGTCTACATTTAGACCGCTACAAAAAGAAATTATTTCTAACACACTCTCTGGCCGAAATGTTATTGGAATTTTGGGAACTGGTGGAGGCAAGTCGTTGACTTTCATGCTCCCAGCAGTTTTGTGTGATTCACCTACCGTTGTGACATCACCAACCAAATCGCTTATCGATAATCTGTATTTTCGCTGCTGTGAACTTGGTATAAGTACCTGTAAATTTACAGGAACAGTTCCAAAGGATGCCTTCGACTTCAGTCAGCAAATTTCTTCATATAAGATAATTCTCTGTACGCCGGAAATTTTAAGCGAAGAGAACGAACTTTTTGAGGTCTTCAAGACAAACAAACTTGCAAGAATCGTTTTCGACGAAGCGCACACCATCTCGTCATGGGGCAGCACTTTCAGACCTGTATACAAAGAAGTCTGTGAGAGACTGTCCAGCCTCAACTGCCCTAAATTATTACTCAGTGCCACGGTCACAAGGAGACATCTAGAGGCACTGAAATTAGTTTTCGTAAACTTAGTTGTTGTGCGTGACACTGTTTTCCGTGACAATTTGAAGCTGGAAGTGGTTGACAGCAACCTCAATGGAAAACAATTTTATGATGAATTGGCTTCATTTGTGAAACAACAAAAAGCAGATTTTGGTATTGTTTACTGTGTTTTGCCTTCTGATGTTACAAAAATATTCTCAGAACTGGTCAAAAGAGATATTAATTGTGTCAGGTACCATGGACAACTGTCAGAGGAAGTCAAATCTGCAAGTTTTTCAAAATGGGCTTCTGTTGAGGTGAAGGTTATCGTGGCCAATTCTGCATTTGGAATGGGGATTGACAAATCAGATGTAAGATATATTGTACATGCCCATTTACCAACAAGCATTGATGATTATTATCAGCAGTGTGGTAGAGCAGGGCGAGATGGACAGCCAGCGGTTTGTCGGATTTACTATAACCATTCTGACAAGTTCAACCTGGTGAAGCTCTTTAATAATGGACAAGACTGTTTATCTTCCCAGTGCAAGGAACTTATTGACTTAGTTTGTTTTCTCGAAAACCCAGTTATGTGCCGACATAGTGAAATCATGACTTATGGAGAAGAAAGGGAATTGTTTGTGTGTGGTACCAGCTGTGACAATTGTTGCTCAGGTGGATCTTACATTAAATCTGGTGGAACATCAGATGCCCTGAAAGTTGTACAGGCTGTTGTGGAGTTGACAAATGAACAAGTTACATGCAATATGTTAAAATTACATTTGGCAGGAAGCACTCAGAGATGTGTTCAGGAATTGGATCTTGAGCGATACACTGCCTATGGTTCACTGAGCAAGCAGTTTGTTCCTATGTCTTTGCTTGATCGATTTCTTCTTCTTCTAGTTCAAGAAGAAGTGCTTGCTGACATAATTCAGCCAAAAGGTTGAAGCATTGCTATTAACATTGGACTTGGGGTAAAAGCACATTGTTTACTGGCCTACAATCTTAGTGTTTCAAAATATGAGAAAAAGCTTTGACCTCTTTTTGTAATCATGACCCATAACAGGGCCTAACAGGCAAGTTTTCCTTGCTTGGTACTTTTTTTTTGAATATCATACAAATGTCTTAGACATTTTTAAAAGGGTTTTAACATTAATTTTTCAACAGCCCAATAATTTAGCTTCTGTTTCTTTGTAGTCACATTAAGACAAATCACAGGTTAAATGTGTGGCAATCTTAACTTTCAGCTACATATAAAATAAGGTCAGCACATAAATCTTATGTCAAATGCATACCTATCTAATGTAGGGCAAAACTAAATAATTTACATGGTTGCAACTCTTCAATCAATATTTATTTGATGTAACCATCTGGAGTTTACAATTTTCTGAAGACTATATTTATGAAAAAAGCCCACACCGATTTATTTTCTTCTTTCTTTTCAACCAGCTGAAAAATAAATAAAAGTTAGAACACTAAAGTTCTGTTATGTGAATACCTCCAAATGCAAAACTCAAAATATAGCGGCTAAATTCATTTGAAAATAGTAAACAAGACTCAGTAAACCAAATTAAACTCAGCTACTTTAATTTTCTTCTCCTCAATGAGCAATCCCTCATCCAACATGCAGACAGAGTGGAATTTGAGTGTTGTTCTGAAGTGAACAGACAAAGTTTATTCCATTTGCTTGAGACACTATTAATGACTATGGATTGACTCGCACTGCTTTATATCGGCTGAGATTTTTTTTATTTCTGCAAAAACTGAACCACCAATTCCGATAAACAAGAGAATAAACTGATGTGGCTTAAATGGTAAAAACAATTTTTTGGTTCAAGATGGTTTGGAAGCCAGACAGAGTCTAATAAACCTTGACTTGTCTTTTTTAGCTTAACTTGTTTTCTTTATAGTTCATATAAAAAGCACAAAAGCATGTTGTAGTTTCAAAAGAAAATATTTTAATAATAAATAAATTTTAAGGTACATTGATCTATGTTGCTTCAGACAATAATTAAAGGCATTTTGATATATTTGACTTTATTTAGAAAGTATTAGATCTGTGAATAAGGGATAATGTCTAAACTAATGAGACAAGTATTTAATTACAAGCCCATATGCAGGGGGTGTGCAGTATGTAGGTGTGCATGCACCCTCCAATGGGCAATAGTCAACTTGATTATAAAAATAAAGTCTACAAATGGAATTAAATGAAAACCAGATCATATTTACTGTCAAACACTTTAATTTACCTGTAAAACAATTTCAATAAAGATTGATTAAAATAAAATCTTAACTGTAAAACCAGCTCAAATACCCTAAGAGCAAGGTTATTTTTTGCACAAAACTTTAGTATTTTCATGCTGTTTGAAAATGTGAAAGTTGTGAAAAAAATTTTCATAACATTTGTTTATATAGATAATATTGACTGAGTTTGTCACTATAGGCCTCTTACAGCCTTCTCAGCAGGTGAGTCATCTTAGCCAAATAATGTAAATTGTTAAGAAAATATAAGTATGTTTGTAATAGTCGTAAAAATTGAGCTAATAAAATATAATCTACAATTTAAATAATTATCCTTCTTCCAGTTATTTAAGTCAAAAACTGTTGCAATACTTTTAAGCTTAATTTTAATTTTAACAACAATGTAAATTATAGTCTTGTGAATGAAACAATTTTTTTAAGAAATGAATTGTTGCAGCTATAAAACTCTAATAGCCTCCCCCTGCAGGAAACTCCTTTTTTACTTAACTTTATGTACAAACCACAAAGTATCGACAGGCTGAAGGCCTGGAGCAAGCCGTTGAGCGGTTTCCGTGAGTTCACTTTGCTAAACTGTTCGCTCCAGATTTGTTTTTCTCAAAAAAAAAACCCTGTGGAGGAGGCTAGACATCTAACTTCTCCAGGATAATGAAATGAATGCATTAATCCATTTTAACATATAAAAGTATGCTACACCAATGTGGTGAACTTACATGAACAAGAACAATTAACCATGTACAACATTATGGCAGTAAAACAACTAACTGTAAATACAACTAACAACAATGGTAAGAACAACTTTCATCTAAAATAATTTTTAAACTACTATTTACAATTAACAATATTTAACCCATTAAAGCCCAGAGCAGTTTATCAACATCCAACTTCTTACGCAAAACTCGGTCAAAGTAATACAAATGGTAATGAGAAGTTAAGGGTTAATCAAGTCAAATATGCTTTGGTGGAAGAAATGACAAATAAATTCTCCCAAACTGTTTATATGGAAAGTATTGGATGGAGTTGGGAGAATTTACAAAAACGTCATTTGTCGTCCTTGGGGCTTAAAAGGGTTACTCGATTTCTAAAATAGTGGAGCTTAAATGAATATGTGAAACTCCAACAAAGTTGCTATAATTAAAACCCTTAGTATATGGATATCTATTAGGGTTAGCATGAAAATTAATTAAGGTTTAAATCAATATAGCTGTTTTAGGAATTCAAATATTTTGTGTAATTGGCAACCATCTTTATTACTGTCATATATTATTTTGGGACAATATTGTCATATATTATTTTCGGCAAGAAGGATCCAAAAAGTGTAGATTGGTTTGACGTGAACATCGAATTGCTGCAACCCCTAATTGAAGCAAA
>JAOBAT010080384.1:1458-19599 GCA_026413305.1 Hydrozoanthus tunicans | reverse complement strand
CGCCTTCTTTTCAAGTTATCATTCTTAAAAAGACGGCGGCTGTATATTTTACCACAATGCATTGCAAACCAAGGCCTCCTTTCTTGTGACCATTCTTAAAAAGACGGCGGCTGTATATTTTACCACAATGCATTGCAAACCTTAGCCGCTGAAAGAAACTCGTGGAAAATAACAGTAAACTCTTCCTTGTACTAACAGCACTCTCTGTGTCGGTCAAATTTGAGATTTACCGATTTAGATTTTTGTGCGCTGGGAACTATTGCTGAATTGTCAACGTGAAACTACAGAGCTTAAATGCAAAAAATGGAGAGATTTTGATATAGTGTTAAGGCTATGTTACACGAGGCAATTTCTTCAGCAACTTGCAACGCAATGTTGAGGATAACGAAAAATTGCAAGTTACTGTGAGATGTCAGACGCGAGCAATTTTTTTCGCAACTCGCAATGATCTCGTTCGTTGCCTGCGATAAAATATACTTCTTTTAGTTTCGCGCAGCATTGAAGTTCGCCGCGAGTGAACGATTTTCTTTAATGCTTCCGCTGTCTGCACGAACTTTTCGCATAGCTCTTCACTCGCTTTCTGTCGTTCTTGTCTCGTCCAGTTTCCGCTTTTCCATAAACACGGCTGCTCCTTCAAATAGTTTAACAGCTCAACTTTCTCGTTTTCTCCTAGCTTTACTTCCTTTCTACCAACTTCCGCCATCTTTGTTTACTCCGGCGCGCGCCGTAACTACATTACTCTGATTTGATTGGCTTTTTCGCGTTTCTTTTTAGCGACAGTTTGTTGCGAAGCAGGTTGCAAGCATATGTTACACGCTGCAACTGGCTTCGCAACGTTGCGAAAAGATGGTTCAACTTTCTCTGCAACTTGCTTTGCAATTTTTTGTTGCGTAGCAAGTTGCAGAGAAAGATATTACCCGCGAAATTTTCTCCGCAACTTGCAACGCTACGGCGTTGCGTTGCAAGTTGCTGAGTATAAATCAGACTGAGAAAAAAAGCTGGCATTCCTATCATGTTTACAAAATGGCGGAATTGCGCAATGAAAGATTGCTGAAAAAACGCTTGTCGACTCGTCAAAGCGAGGTTGTGCAATTTTATGAAAAAAAAATTTTAAGCCCCGTTTGCTGGGATCCCGGACGGTTGTTACCGAAATCTCGGCAAACTGGGCTGAAAATTTTCCATGTAACCGCGAGTCTATTTTTTACAGATAGCTAGCCCGTTCAATGTAATCTGGGCCTTAAGCTTGGAGGGAGGCCATAAAGTAAATTGATTTAATAGGAAAAGGAAAAAGAAAGTGTCATATTAAAATGTTTCCCGAAAAACTATTCACTACAGCTTCTCCATTGCGGACTCCGACCGAGTCACTCCGTCTCGATGGGAAGGCTGAGTACCAGTCACGTGAACAGTCCGTTGCGGTCCTTTCAAAATGGCGGATGATTGAATGTTTGGTTTTTTCATTTGAATTTTTTAACGATCTCCATTGAGGATAAATCGTCAAGGAACGTCTTTTCTATTTCGTAAGTTGTGTTCAATTCTTTTTTAAAACTCATTTTCATAGAGTTGATAAATTTTCAGGTTTTTGTGGTTTTACCTGTAATTGACGAAATGGAAAATTCACAGCAGCCTGAACAATAACACCAGCAAACACTGCAATACCCTACATGATTCATTTATTTTACTTTTTCTCACAGCATCCTAGATATTTACTATGTGAGCAATTTTCTTGAGAAGAATAAGTGGCTAGGTTATTTACGGAAACAGAAACTTGCTTTGTTCTCAGAAATTTGAAAAAAAATATCGTTGTTTTCTTTGTCGATATAAACTGGTAACCACCAGCCTAACTAGATCAATTGTTAAGAAATACTTTACTTTATAAGTTGTCTAAAATGTGATGAAGTAGACGGTTTTGTTCTAAGGTAGTAAAAACTGAACTGTCTTATGCGCCAGATAGTAAATACAAGATGGATGAGGATTCCTCGAAGCAAATTCATGATTGTTCGCCAGAGCCTCAGAAAGAGATTCTTCCTGGGGTACTTGATCAACAAAAAGATATCGAAAAGGTTAGACAGTGTGTAGATTTAAATCTGATGCAAACGTGTGTTACTCGTACAGCACAAATTACTTTGATTTAAACGTGATAGTTGTCATTTTGAAAAGACTAGTTAATTTAAAGTTCCGCTCATAAAAAATGCCTTTGCACCCAACGTGCTTTGGAAACACATATATTATGGGACTATTTATCATCCACTCAGTTCAGTGATCAAAAGAAACACTTCAGAATTTTTTAGTCCAATGAACCTAAAGTTTCACAAGTGTTCGTATCACTGAACAGAGCAAGCAAGCATGACCTATATTTATTTTATAAAATAATCCACACAAACAGCTGACAAATCATTGTAATGCTGTATGCTGATAAACTCTATTCATATTTAGAGTGCACCATGACCACAGCCAGTTATAACGTCCCTTACACTCCAGCTTTAATTTAAAATATATCATAGCACCCTGCAGCTTGGATCATGTTGTCCAGTATGGATAATTTAGCCCTCAGATAAGTGTGCTCTTTTTTCAGCAGCTGTTTCATCAATTCTTGTTAGTCCTTTCACACTGCAAACACTGTGTAGAATATACAGTCTGACCTCTATTAAGCGACCACCTATTACTAGTCAGCGGCCACGCTCTGTACTAAGTAGCCTCTTTTAAAAGTACTGCTTATTTATGTCAGTAAACTGCAGTATTTGACACCTAGATATTAAACAGCCAAAGTCTATTGATCGGCCATTTTTTAGCTGCTTAACAGAGGTTGGACTATAGTATGATTTGTCACTAAGTGTCTCTCTCATATCTCTATGAACAAAAATGGCCATTGCTAATAACACTTTATTAATTTTATTTTATCTTTCGTTTAAACTCAATTTTTGCCCTAAGTCTCTAGTAATAATACAGAATGGAATTATAGTATAGGATGGGAAAATTTCAAATTATATAAATTTATAAAACAGACAGTAATATTTATTTATTAACAAAAGAAAGTATTCACTGTTTTTCTTGGTTTTTGGTGCTACTTCTTGTCACAAATGAGGATTGACAACATGAATGTAAACACTGAACCTTGCATGATCCCAGAAGAAAAATACTGACAGTCTGAAAACCTGCAGTGGTGATACTTGGCTTCCAAAACCAAGAAATCAATAATAAATTGTATGGTCCCATATAAGGCCCATGTATAGTGGAAAATTAGGCCAAAATAAATAGCAGCTCATATCATAATTTATTATGGACTTCAGAGTAATTGCAACCATAGATAGAAATATTGAAAAATATACCAGGACTCCTATTTTGAAAGGATAATTCCTCCTCAGTATGACAAATAAAGCAGTTTACTCATGCAGTTTAGTTCTGTTGTTTTGATTTTAGGAGTATAATGACCAGTGGTATGTTCTGGAACAATTTAAGTCAAGCGTCAGGCAGGATGCAGGTTTTTTTACGGAACCATCAGCTCCTCAAACAAGCAATTCTCATTTTGAGGATTCTGAAACATCAGCAGCTGATGATAAATCTCGAGCAGAAAGCTCAACGACGACAGTTCATCAGAGTGAAGATAACATTTCCACAAACAGAAATGATGCAAGTTCTCAGGTCAATGAAAATCAGGTATCATTATTAAACTTAGTTCATCTAATCTTCAACACTATCATTATTAATCAACATCATTATCATTAGGATCAGGTATCATTACCGTAGTTCATCTAATCTTCAACAGTATCATTATTGATCAACTTCATCATCATTAGAATCAGGTATCATTAACTTAGTTCATCAAGTCTTCAACACTATCATTATGATCAACATTGTCATCGTTAAAATCAAGTATCATTACCTTAGTTAGTTAGTCTAATCTTCAACATTTTCATTATTAATCAACATCATCATTAGAATCAGGTATCATTATTTTAGTTCATCTAATCTTCAAAACTTTCATCGTTGATCAACTTGTATAATTTTAGAATCAGGTATCATTAACTTAGTTCATCTAATCTTCAACAAGTTTTAAATAACTGCAACAGTTTGGACTAGCTCAGTCTAAAAAAAACATCGAACATCGGCCATTTGAGAAAGAAATATATATTCATAAAAGAAAATTATTTGTACGCTAACATCAAATTGATGTCCATAATTGAAGTTTCTAGTGCAAAAACAATGTAAGTTACTTTTGATAAAGTTGTCTTCCCAATTATCTCTTAAAATTTGTAAAAATTGGGAGACCTTTTAGTGTTTCCAGGCTTTCAAGTGATCCTTCTATTCCTACTATTTCCTACTTTTTTTACCCTTCTCCTACTTTTCCTACTTTTATCTTGAAATTCCTACTATTTCCTACTTTTTCCTACTTTTTATATGCCACAATTTCAACAAATTGTGCAAGATTGTATCATGCAGGAGTAGGGAGTAAGCCTTGCAGGTGTTCAGGGTTAAGGCCTGGACCACATGTCGCAAGGAAGATTTCTTGACGAACAAATGTTCATCTGGCATGTCCAATCCAGATGGCTCACACTCATAACAGCAGTGAAACAAGTCACAGGCAGACTAGAAGCAGTTCATCAGTACTTCTTGAAAGATCGGTACCAAAGGCTGCATTCTTAGTCCTTCTTCTAAGCCCTCAGTTGTCCTACTTTTCTCCTACTTTTTCACCTCGGTGTGCTTGAAAGCCTGTGTTTCATATAAAGCCATTTTCATCAATTTTGCACTGGGTTGCTTCACTTAAATGCTGTGTATATTTATTACTTAACTGACAGCTTTCCTCTTTCTTACACACTACTTGAAGAGCAGTTGAATACACAGTTAAAGTGTGCAGAAACATTTCCTGCAAGTAATTATAACATGAAGTCCTTCCTATTCTGATCTTAGTAGTAGGAGCCGTTAATTAATTATGAGAATCTCATTCAAGTCATTCTGGTTAGGTGCATTTGGTGTGCATTTTTTCTATCCTTAGGGGGAACAACAGACAGCTTTCCTCTTTCTTACACACTACTTGAAGAGCAGTTAAGTAGAGAGTTAAAGTGTGCAGAAACATTTCTTGCAAGCAATTGTAACATGAAGTCCTTCCTATTCGAATCTTAGTTGTAGGAGCTGTTAATTAACGAGAATCTCGTTCAAGTCATATTAGTCAGAGGCATTTGGTGTGCATTTTTCTATCCTTAGGGGGAACATGAACAGTGGTTCGCTTTAGTGGGAACTGGATCCAGTGGGAGTTCTCGATCTGGATCCCAAAGAAGCTCACCAACACTGCCTGAGCTTGGACCATTGACAGCAACAGAGCCAGCAATTCTGTCACAAAGTAACATTGGAGACAGTAGCAATGAAAGCTTAAGCAAGGAAAATTATCATGCTTATCCTGACCAACAGCTTAGCATGGTGAGTTGATAGTTATTTGTCAGTAAGTATATTGTTATCAACCTTTATTAACAACTGTACCAAAGTAAACTGTAAAGTATCAGGCCATTGCATCCCCTGGTCATTTCACTCTAGAAATATAGCCATTTTGCCCCAACAGTCATTTTGCCTGACAGTGAAGTGTAAGCACCACCCCCCCCCAGCCTTATTTGTTTGAGTGCCCCCAGCTCTCTCCCCTTACCCTTATTTGTGTTACCAATCTCCCTCTCCCCCTCCCATGCCATTCCTCGTCTTTCCCACAACAAATTTAGTTGGTGGTTTTGTGAGAATATGGTATTACTGTGTGTCTGTCTTGTACTCTACAATTCTGGATAATACAGAAATTCAATAACTTACAATAATTATTATAGTACTGTGTAGATTCATCTACCAGGAATTTGATAACGAAATAGCCTGAACTTAAATACGCAGGATAAATTTCAGCGAACGTTTTCATGAGCTTTCGAACTCTGCTGAGTCCTTGGTCACATGACTGGTCGTGACGTCAACTCCGGAAGTCTGGGGTGGGAAATTCGAAACCGAACTGGGGCACTCAATAAACATCATGACCACAGAGATTTTGGAGGTCGAACCTAGGTGGTACGAGAGGGGAGTTAAGGAGGCCATCCATATCAGAACATTGAACCCTTCGCTCAACAGGGATGGAGGCCGCCACAACCTATCTCTAATCTGGACCAATCTCCTCAGGAGCAGAAGGAGGGGGGGCCCTGGTCGAAGTTCGAATTTCCCGCCCCAGACTTCCGGAGTTGACATCATGACCAGTCATGTGACCAGTCATTTAAAACTTTTCTCGTATTCTCCCAATGATCCTGCGTGTTTCCAACAGAGCATTGAAACACAGAAAGTGTCTTCTAAAGCTTAATTAGAACATTTTGTTTACAAGTAACAAGATGTATCTGCTTGTGCTACAGACTGCCAGTCATGAGTACAAGGATCAGTGGTATGTTCTGCAAGAACTAAAGGCCAGCATCAAAGATATGGCATGGAATGAGAGCTCACCAGTCCAGGAGAATGGAAGACAAAGTGATAAAAGTACAGAACCACCTCTTATGGCAGGAAAAACTGGTGATCCAACTTTGCATTTTGATAGCCTGAGCATTGGTTCAGCGCCCAGCACAGGTTAGCCATAATGATGATAAAAAAACGATTAAGTAATTCTAATTGGCGATGATCAATCTGAGCGAGAATGTGAGGGTTGCAAGACGACAGAGCATAGAGCCATGTTAGGGATAAAACTTCTCATTTTCATGTAACTGGTCCGAAATTTTTCATTTTAATTTAGTACCATATACTTCAGACTGTAACCCACAGGTTATCTGTTAACTGAACCTTGTATTGGAGAAGGTGCAGGTAATCTACCCGTGCAGGTAATAATAATAACTGTTTTTGGTACACATTCTGCATTGCCTCAATGCGTTTACAATAATTCACAGTTTCCTGTGATATTGAGGGTCTTAGATAGTCCGCTCTACACGGCTCACATTTATATGAGTTAAGAGTTGCTCTCAGTTAGTGTAAGAGACAGACTGCAACACCGGGGTCACCCTACCCTTTGTCGACAAGTGTTGTGGGTTCTTTTAAGTCCCCCGATAGAAGATCAAGAGACTGGGCCTACAGTTAAACGTCCTTATCCGAGAAGACGCAAAGGTCGAACCGTTTGCAGGTGTTAATTAAAAGCAAAGGCAGCACCTTCTCAATTATTTTAAGACCCTGAGTGAAAGTCCGGCACTGGGAATCGAACCCAGGCGTCCGGCACAAAAGACTGGCGCTTTACCAACTAGGCTAACAAGGCGGCGGTGCCATAATCTACTGGTGCTGGTTATCTTTTAGATTCTGAAGTTGATCTGGCTACAGGTAAATTATTTGAAGTGTTTCCTCCGAAATGTTTTGCTAGATTTAAATATTAAACATGATGATAATGTGGAAGAAGTGAATGAATAAGGGTGCATGTTACCTGTTGACTTTTGTTTTTCTTTAATAGTCTTACAAGTGTGGCAGAATGCAGGTTATCTTGGGTGCTAGTTAAAAAGTCTGGAAAATACGGTTATACCGCATATTTGGTAGTGGGTTGTCTAGTATAGATGTAGAGTTTGTGTGGAACTTGACTTAATTATTTTGATGGATATTATTTCAGATATATTAAAAGCCTGCTTAGCTGAGGAATCCCTGGTAACTTAATCGTTTGTCAAACAAAATACCTAAGTGTTTGCAAATAAATAAATCATAAGTTCAAAAGGATACCTACCTAGCTCGGCTCTGTAATTGATACAACTTAACTTACCCTTGATCTTTGCATCATTTTACCTCATTAAAGCAATTAAAAATCTCTTACTGGATAATTGTTTGAACGTCCGAAATGCGACGTTGTTGATATTCCAACTGGATTACTAAAAATTTTCATTTCCATATTTACCTCATTCTGAAGGACTTGTTTTATGTCATCCTCATAGCGAGAGCGTCGCAGTTGGAGTGTATTTGACATGTATGTTAATATTTACAAATAAACCTTTTCAAATCCAAACGTCTTCACACCTTAAAACAAAGAAACCTTTGTCTCAAATCACCAATCACAAAAGTTGAATCATTACTAACAATGACTAAAACACTCCTGTTTGCAGGGGATGTAAATGTTGAAGCTGTTAGTTCCAGGCTTGTATCAGTGGTTCCCCCAAATCAGTGGGTAAGCCCGCTAACCAGAGAAGATGGTGGTTCTCACACAAGTTTGGCAGATGGGACACACCCCGGGCAGCCATCTAGCTTGAGATCTGACCAGATTTCGATACAAGCAGATAGTCTCAGTGAAAGTTCTGACCACACTCTATGTAAGTCAACTGATTCATCCAGGATCTCTCGATCAGAAAAAAGTTCTAAGTATCCACCAGTTGTTCGTAGCACTTCTCCTTTGTCGGCAAGCGATGTGTCTGTAGAATTTGTTAGTTTACCAAATCCAAGTCCATCACCAAACCAGTCAATGAAAGCAGGCTTTCCAAAGGTTGTTCCCATTACTCATGGTCACGTAGGAGCTACTCAATCTTCATTTGAAGAGAATGGTGGAAGTCATTACCAATCTGAAAACCAAAGTTTAGAAGCAGCCGAATACACTAGGCGAAGTGACGGAGATTTTTGGGTTGAACCAAGCCGTATTGCAGACCACTCAGAAATAAGAAACATCAGTACCTTCCTTCCCAGTAGACCTCTCACCATTGGAAGAAATGGCACTTCAGATGTTGGACAACAGCGTGTCGTTAGTGGGACTGATGTTCATGCCACTGTACAAACCACCTCTTTACCAGTTTGCTTTCCCCAGCCACAAGCAATGGCCCGGACTCAGGCTTGGACGATGGAACAGGCAGAGACAAGTGTCGATAGTATCCCAAGTACTGATAACCCATCAGTACACCCTTCAGGTAGACAAAGTGGATCTCTCAGCGGAGCCATGCCCTCAACTGAGCGACTTCAGCCAGATGGACGAGACGGTGTTGAAATCACTAGAACCCCTTGGACTAATGTCACAACTGCCTCAGTCCAGAGAGCAACACCAAACACTTCAGCTTCAACGTTATTAAGTTTGGGTACATCACGGGCTAGTCCAGTTTCTAATCTGCTATCTCAATCGGGAGCATCAGAACCTGAGAGCAAAGAACAAAGCCAGGCAGTAACTAGTGAAAATAACAGTGGTGTTGTGCAAGATAATAAAGAAAGAGATTTGTTGGCTGGGTTATTACCACACAGACAATCGTTATCACGTCAAGAAGGAGAAGTGACTAATCGGTTTTCTTCAAGTAAAAGTTTATCACCTGTTTCCTCAGATACTGGGTCTGATAGTAGTGTCCACTCAGAAAAATCTCAAGGAGATACCCAGTACCCTCCAACGGAAGAGGGAACCCAATATTTACAAGGAAGATCAAAGACACATGTGTCAATATTTCAGGAAAGGGAAAGGCGTGGCGTTGGGATTATAAGTGAAGATGAAGAAAATAGTCCCGTCACCAAACTTCTTGGTCCTAGTTTTAAAGCAACACAGCAAATGCTTGAACGCCTGAAACAAGAGAAGTTGTGTTCTTACTCGGATTCAGCATCAGAAAGTTCTAAACAAGATGAGTTGGATGGGTCAGTCCACACCTTGTCTAACGGAGAGACACTGAATGGAAAGCTAGATCGAAGTGGTGAGACATTCATTGACATTTCACCAGATGTAAAACAGGCAGCTGATAAACGTTTGTCTACCAAAAGTGCTGACAGAAGTTATGTTAGGCAAAATGTGACTCAACGGCAATCAGAATCGTCCATATCAGTAGATTCTGACACTCCGCAGCGTGGTCCAGGATTTGCTTGGTCAATGCCAATTCCTCCTTCGGATTTTCAACAGCGAACACCAGTCCAAACTACTTCCATATTCTCCAGAGAACAGCCTTCAGCAAATGCGGGAGTTAATTTTGCAAAAAGAGACTACACTGGAATAAGCCCAGATGATGTTCGTCACAAAGAAAGCGACCAAATTCTTGCAGAGATAGAGGCGAGATATCCAGTTGAGGGTATTCCGAGAGAGACAACCAAACTAGCTCAGAATGGAGATAGACATAAGCAAAATGTTGCATTGCAGGGCTCCTCGAGTACAGAAACATCGATTTCAGAGAGTGTTGAGGTGAAAATATCAAATACAATGAGAAAAAATCAAAATGAAGAGACAAGTTCTACATCCGAAGTTGTAGCAGTTGAAGAAAAAGAATACTCTGTTACCAACAGTCATGGCAGCGATAGTAACACTTCATCTGATGACACTGATGATCTTCTCAGTTATGAGCCCGTGCTAGAAGGTGACTTGCATTATCTATTGAAAAATAAACCGGATAAGGCTCGGGTACCTGGGAAATCGCTTGGCGTTTCCAACACTTCAGCAACTTTGAAGGATAGTGTTTTCAGAGGTAGTTCAAGAGGCAAAGTAGTTGGATACGTACCAAAACAAGAGGTGAAACCACAGCGAAGCCCTGCAAGGTTTGACCAAAGTCCTATTGATTATGCGGTTTCAACTGGTTCGTTACCAGCACGAGAAGCAGATACGAGCACTCCACATGGTTCTTTGAAAATAATTGAAACGGCTGAGGCAGTTTCTGAGACTAATAGGAGTTCATTACAACAGGGAGACGACAAAGCTTTGAGAGATTACCACTTATCCTTAGGTGCTGGTACAGTCACCCCTATAACAGACTTAAGTCCTGTCGATTATGGCTCTTATCTACGACCCAAGTCCATACAAGCAAATGGGCCCCCAAGTGAAGGGATAACTTATGGTGATGAAGCATCAATTGAAGAACAAAGCATTTGTTCACTTAGCGAAGACGCACTCAGTGTTCAAGATGATGGAGAAGTCTGGCAGAAGAACACAGTTCGTTCGTATCAAAATGAGCTGCAAAGCGATTCCTCTGCATCAGATATGTACCGCCCATTTTTGAAAGAGGAGGGTTTGTCCTCTGGAAAAAAGAAAGAAAATGCCTCTTACGGTATATATGACATCAGGAAATCCTCGGGTCCGGGAAGCACAAACAGACGTAGAAGGGCCATGGGACTTGAAGCGATTCCACCACGGACGAAGCCACAAGAAAATAAAGACTTGTCAGTATATGTTTCTGAAGGTTCTACTCCAAGCATTCACAATGACCCAAACAGGACGAATTTACAAGAGCATGGTTTGATCGGGGCTAAGTCATCGTTAGAAAATGTAGTCCGTGAAAATACCCAAAACTTTAAATCAAGCAGTTCAGAAAATAGCCACGTGTTTGAGGATCGTGTTTATATATCTGACGACAATGTAAAAGAGAACGATAGTGGGACACTCAGACGATTTGAACATCTTCCAAAAACTTCAAGTAAAAAAAAGCCTGTAGAGGTACAGAAAAAGAATGATATTTACGAGGATAGTGTGGCAAGTTGGAGTTCCAATCTTAAGCCAAGCCAGCAGTCTGAAGCAGGATCTAAAAAGCAAAGTGATCCACATGGCAAACATAGACGACAGAAGAAGTCAACTCGTTCAAAGTCGCAAGCAGTGAGAGACTCTGAAAGCCTTAATGAACTTTGGAATCGGTTCCAAAGTAGCCTTAGGGTTGTTAGTCCTGAGTCAGAAAGAAGCGATGATACAATGTCTCGCTTGTCCAAACTGTCATCCATGTTAGCACAGCCTTTACCGAGAAGAGCTTCTTCGTCATCTCGACAAACAAGTTTAACAAACAACAGTCAAAGTGACAGGTCCACCAGTCAAAGCACGGTAAGAACTTTGAATACTTCTTCTCTGAGTGATACATCATCATCATCAACAGCGTATTCACTTGATGATGCCTTCATAAAACCTGCTGTCAACAGTTCTGTTGCACGTCAGCTTAAGTTACGACAACTGTTGAAAAATATTCGGCCTGGTGAAATTCTTAGTGGTCCAGGCTTAAGACGTTTCAGAGATCATTCAATGACAAGCACAGGAATGTCCACTAGTGATTTGCAATCAGTGTCAGGAAACAGTAGTGATACTGTAACGCCAATAGAACACCGTGATCAATTCCTTCATTCAATGCCAAGAACAGTTCCACGAGAAACTCGTAGACATCATTCAAAAAAGGGTGGCAATAAATGTTCCTGTACGTGTGGAGCTGCAAAGTTTAAGAAGGGCGTGTCACAAGATAGGCTTCAGGACATTGAGATTCAGACAGTTGGTTCAGGTGTGCGCGACATAGGAATTAACTTCCCAACTCCAGGAACATCTCCAAGGGACAAAGCGAGAAAAGGAAAGAAAACTGGTGAAGCTATCAAACGAGTGAACGACGCTGCAACGCAAACTCCAGAAGAGTCTTTACTTCTGCCGGGTAAAAAGGTGTCGAGTAATGTTACTGAAAGAGAAGAACCTGTAACGCCGACCAAATTGCGAGATGAGCGTTACGTCATCACCCAAGATTCTCCAAGAGGTGAGAGGAAGAAGTCTCAGGGAAAAACGCGTGCTACACAGTTAACACCCCGAAAAAAAGAAGACAGGCCCATTCCTTGCCAGAACTCTCCAGATCATGTGAGAAAGCTTAAGGTAGGTGTTCCATTATTAGCGGCCAAGTTGTTAAGGGGTGAGATTTGTTCACTAGCTACTATTAAGCATTTGTTACTTAGTAACTCTATTTTTTAGAAACTTTCTAGACATCATCTGATCAATGTTAAAGCTTTAAATTTCCTAATTTAATCGCTTACTATAAACTTTGGTATGCTTTTTCCTTTCCTAGCTTTTTAAGAGTAATGCTTAAAACGAGGTTTTCAAAACTGCAACAGAGGCGTGACAGGCGTGTTCCAAAGTCGTCAGAAGAATACTTTTGTGTAGTTACTGAGTATGAATGTTTCAACGTGATTTAGAGCTGAGCCTAGTTACTTACAACAACAACAACAATCATTTTCAATCAATCAGTTTATTTAGACACATGACACCTAAGAGCACAAAAACTCTTGTTTAAACGCGTACGTTTATAAATGACAGACCACTGCAATGGGTCGAAACCCAGTTCTTATCGAACAGTGTTTATGTCCTTTTAAGTCCCAAGCTAGAATACAAGAGACTTGGCCAAGGGTAAAGCGTCCCTGTCCACAAAAGGTGCGGCGAAAGAAGGCCGCACAAACGTTAAACCCTCAGCAAGGCCGGGAATCGAACCTGGGGTCTACTTGGTTGGCAGTCAGAGATCTCACCGACAGAGCTCAGTAAGCACACACGAGCGAAGTCGACATTAGCACGACTTTAGCATGATAATTGAGACCCCATTGAGCTAAAGTAGCTGCAAATGTTAACCGGGAGTTTAACCCTTTCGCTCCTAAGAGTGCCCAAAGATGAGTTTGTAAATTGCCCCAAATTATGTCCATTGTATTCCTATGAGTTGTTTAGGAGAATTTCTTAATTCATCTTATTCAGTTTTTGGTGTATAATCAAATTTCATATTCTCAGCACTTACAGGCTATTTTTCTATTGGTACAGTGGAGAATTTAGGTGCTGAAAAATGCCTTAGGGGTGAAAGGGTTAAGATTCAAGGACGGCAACATCGACGACGGCGGCTTAAAGAAAACACACTTCTTGCTTGCTCTTATCGATCTCGTATGGCTAGTTTGCTTTCTCTTTTGTTAATAGAAAACGGTGAAAGTGACCTTTTTAAAGGTAAAAGAAGACTAACAAAATTTTCTGTAGGTCGTTCGCGTAGTCGCGAAAACTTCAAAACTGAGCTTTTCATGTTGTAATTTTCAAGTCGAGGACGTGCAGGTGGCACGCACGGTGCATTCCAACGTGCAACTATTGTATTCACTTTTGTTTTCTTACGCTGTCGTAGCGTTGACGTACTCGTATCTCAAACTCCCTAATATGCCAGCAATACGAGAGCTGACGTGTTGAGGTTTGAAGGACACAAGGAAACGTAACCTACGTTGCTAAATGATGACGTATTCCCTGTTTTAATATCTTTCTATGCTAAGCTTCACCAGTGCCTGGGTTTTAGTACATTTTCGGTGCTTACTATAAAGTTTGACAAAATTTTTTTAATTTCTTGCATTTTAAGAGTATTGCTAAAATCAGGTTTTTAAAAGCGTAACAAAGGCGTGACAGGCGTGCTCTAAAGGCGTGACTGGCATGCTCCCAAGGCGTGACAGGCGTGTTCTAAAGGCGTGACTGGCATGTTCCCAAGGCATGACAGGCATGTTCTAAAACGTGACTGGCATGCTCGCTAGGCGTGACAGGCGTGATCTAAAGGCGTGACAGGCGTGTTCTGAAGGTGTGAGAGAAAGATTTAAATGTGTCTGAAATGTTTTTTCATCCAATTGTTTCTAAAGGAGAAGAAACGTGGTGATAGAAGATCAGGTCCTTCGTGGTTTCAGCCAGTTTCAAATAAACATTACTCTCGTCCTTCTGAATCAATCCAGGAAAATAAGTTGAACTTCACGCGAATTGATACGTTTGAAACTTCTATGGATGCGCCTCACTCAATCCAGAAACTCACCCTTCAGGAAGCGTTTCTCTATGCTAAACCTTCATTTGCCAGGAAATCACGAGAAAGACTTGAAAAAGTGGCGCAGAAACGAAAAGATTTCGAACTGAGAAAACAGGTAAAGGAAGAAGATCAGGGGGGCGATGTTGTTGGTGTCGAGGGAGGTTACCATCGGAACGATGCGGCGGAGCGAACCAAATACAAGGATGTTGACAAAGGACCACGATATGCCTATGGTGGTAAGTCCAGCTATTACAATTGTTTGTTTTCCTATTTTTCTCATTACGAGAGTAATTTAGTTTCACATCTCAGAATGTTAGGAGTTTCGCATAGGCCATAAAAAGGTGTCAGTTCGGACTACTGGGTTCGTCCGGATCCTTTCACTTTCCAAAATTTGAGGCCTCAAAAGTCCTTAAATTTTACAAAAATCAGTCATGGTCCTTAAAAGTCCTTAAATTTTTGCTTTTTCGCTGAAGCTGGCATTTTGTTAGAATCAATCATCATCATGTGATGCTTCGAGAAGCATGTATCATACAGTTTGTTGAGTTTGAATGAAGACTACACGGTTATGTTGTCATAAAAAGTGCACAGTAATAGTTCTGCTTACGTAATGCCAAACCAAACCTTTACAGTTCTATAGACTTTAAAGTCAGGTCTGTGAATAACAACAACTAAAACGTGCCTATAACTATATAACTGTGGGAGTCAATATCTTTTGATCCCCGAAATGAAAAATGTTGAGCTTGGCGACCATAAACAGCATAAAATTGTGAAGTTTGGCGGCCATTACTGTATGCATAATTAAGTATGGGTGAGTAGGGAAATTTTACCCTCCTATGCAAGTCTCGCTAAATCGCATCAAAACTTGAACAAGCTTATGAATGTCGTTGAGAGTCCACGAGGGTTTTCAATCAACTAAGCCAATCAACTCTTCGACTTAATCAACAAATATGATAAAGAAGCCTGTATATAGGCTGTTTTTTAGGGAAAGACGAAGCGTAAATCGAGCGAGCCGCGATGATGTTAAACGCGGGAGCGAAAGAAGTTGCCGAGATCCAAGATGGCGGCAACACCGTGCCTTGTGAGTTTTCCGCGCGAAAAATCACTCAGCCGCCAGCAAGCAGGCTAATGTTAAAGAGGTTTGCTAATTATGCAATTTGTGTCGTTCTAGAGTATCTGCATCAGCCCAAGCGACGGCAAATGACGCGCAAGGAGATGTTGGAGCTTAATAAACGGTTAGTAGTGTAGCAGGGTTACGCGGTCGTGAATATTTACAAAAAGATGCGAGGTTGAGTACAGCTCAATACATTTTGAGGCGTGAATGGTCCATAATCCCAAAATAACTGAATTAGAATAAATGTTTTACCAATTAATTCCATTACTGTTTTTGGCCGCGTGTGACAGGTTATAACTAATCCTTTTTTATTTCAGGTTGTACAGCAAGCTGCCCGAGGTTAAAGAAATGCAGGAGAAGAAACGACGGCAAGCGTTCTACTGTAGCAACTTACAGAGGGCGCGTCTGTATGGCAAGGTAGGATCACCTGTGTGTTTGTGTAAGTGTCTGTGTTTGAGGCTGGGTGTGGACAAGGATACGAGTATGATGCGGTTATTATTGTGGATAGGGATATGGACAAGGCTATGGGTATGGATAATTGTATGGTTAGGTATATGGTTATATAGATAAAAATATGGATATGCACTGGATCGAATTAGCCTGACTTTGAACGTTCTGTCGAGCTCCGCCCCACCCTTCAGTAAATCAGTTATAAAAATTTCAGCCACACTTAGTTCTTAGTTTGTAGCCAATTTGACAGAGCTACAGCTGCAACTACCAATCAAAAGTCGACTGGCTGGCCCTCACAGGCAGGGGTAAGTTAAGCGCGGTCACACCCCTTTCCTGTTAATTGCTAACGTATGAATAAGGGTGAGGATAAAGATACGGATTGGGATATAGACAAGGATGGGGATATGGTAATGAATATGGATATGGATAAATATTAGGATACGGATATAGTTATTGATAAGGATATGGTTATGGGTAAGGGTATGGTTATGGGTAAGGATATGGTTATGGGTAAGGGTATGGTTGTGGATAAGGATACAGAAATGGATATAGATAATGATAGGTGTGGGGATACGGTTATGGGTGTGGGTAAGGATATGGTTATGAATAAGGATATGGGTAAGGATATGGTTATGGGTAAGGATATGGGTATGGATAAGGACATGGTTATGGGTAAGGGTATAGTTATGGGTAAGGATATGGTTATGGATATGGTTATGGGTAAGGATATGGTTATGGATATGGGTATGGGTAAGGATATGGGTATGGGTATGGATAGATATGGTAAATTGGTTAATGTAAAGTGGTGATAAATAAGGTTATGGATATCGATAAATATACTGATAAGGATATGTGTTTGGATATGGATAAAGATGAAGATATGGGTGTGAATATGGACAATTTTAATTTTCCGAGGCAATTTACATCCGTGTTCACAGGCCTGATTTGAAGAGGGACACAGGCAGATGCTTGCTCCCCCACATCTGAGACAATCTGCTGCGGTCACGTGTTTGTAAAGCCCGTGACCGCTAACATCTCAAGAATCCTCACTTAGCGTGAACAAGGCTCCGCGAAGGAGTCGAAAGCTTGCTTTCAAATATAATTGTAACCTGTATTTTAAAGTTAATCGATTTTTGATAGTTTAAAATCTATGTTGTCTATCTTTTGGGTAAAATACATGTGCATAGTCGAGGGGCCGACTACTGTTTTTGAACGCCGTTTCCATTGATTTGCCCGTCTTAAGCCAGTTTACGGAGCGATCTGCATGAAAGAAATGAGCTTGCACAAATTGCCGATCGTTTCTCTGTGCACGAACTGAGTTCTATCTTTTTTTTACAGCGAATTCGTAATCGACTTAAACAACACGGAAATTGACGCTTAGACGAAAAGACCGAAGATCAACTCGCAAGATTTCCGTGCATGCAGTGAAGGAGAAAACTTCAAAATTATGTTGAACTCCTTTCTTCGGTATCGTAATAGAGTTAGAATTTCAAACGCAGCTGCAGTAGGAGAGCAATGAAGCTGCTTCAGCGAAGATAAACAACGAAATTTCATTTGACGATCTTTGGGAACTTTTATAGTCTGTTTCATGTATCAAAGTATAATTGTAGAATGTGTTATTTAGCACGAAAGTCTAAAGAAGTAAGCCCTATTACGTATATTAACTAAATTCTCCCCTGTTGCTTCGAAAGGCTCTTGGCAAAAAAGGAGCAACTAAAAGATATTATACAATAGAATTTTTTAACCCCGACTCAGGGGATTTTGTAAATAGAAACTGTGCCATGTGTTGTCATTTTATTTTTCTAACTTTCTAGCTAAGTAAATTATTCTTAAGCGGCGTTGATAACTAGTGATGTAATGAACAACAATATTGCCAGGCAATTTTAGACAAAAGAGTTTGAAAAACAATATTTTTGTGTATTTTTAACTTAATAAAGATGAGAAGTGTATGAGCTTACAGCTTTTGCTGTTATTTCGCAAGAATCTTTTAATGGAGTTATTGGTTACAAACTGTACGTGTGTATGTTGTGGCTCAGATTTGTCCTGGGTTTGAATTTTAATTTCCTATGTTTCAAACTCATTATCATACATTACCATATCAAAAAACAGTCTGTTTATCAACATCTAACTTCTCCTTAC
>JAOBAT010080373.1:0-19600 GCA_026413305.1 Hydrozoanthus tunicans | reverse complement strand
AATATATATTAACGACTTTCAAAATAGTTCTGATCTGTTTGACTTTCATCTTTTTGCCGATGATTCTAACCTATTTTCACGGTCTCGGGAGATTAGTAATGGCCGTTGGCGCAGATGAGCTCATCTGCCCTTTGACAGGTCTTGATTTTATTCCTACTGGGTGTCGTGCCACCCTCCTCACCAACAAAGAGACAACAAAAAGAGAAATATTATTGTTCTTATTATTTTTATTATTACTATTGCCAATATCACTACTTTGATCACTGTAACTCTTGTTATCATACCAGTATCACTCGTATTATTATACCACCATCTTTACCGTTAGTATCACTATCTTTGTCAATCCCGTCATCATCATCACTATATTTATTACTCCTGTCATCACCATTGTCATCACTATCGTTATTAATCCCGTCATCATCACTATCTTTATCAATCCTGTCATCACCATCACCGTTGTTTTCTTTGCAGCTGCTAGGAGCATGTACTTAATGGATTCATCTAGGAGATCAGAGGCCTTGAAGCTCATTACAGATCTTCCCGATTGTCTTACTGACAGAAACCTTGAGGTTTGTGAAAGCCTGTAGAGCAGCTGTTACTCCAGCCTGTTGATCATATTGAATCTTCAGTACAACTATACCCCTAGAAGTAAATAAAACTAATGTTTGCTAGAGGTGTCTACAAGAAATTTACTAAGCTGCCATGTGGCAGTCCGATGGTTTACAAAAGTATTGGTTTGTTCCATTTTGGAATTGCTGAAGTTATGCAATTTAAACTTAATGTCAGCATTTCTGAAGCTGTAGTTTGAGCTGTGAGTTTTGAAGAGTTCGTGTAAGTGCACCCGTTCCCCAATCTCGGTTATCAGCTCACATACCGAATTGAACATATGTGGAATTTAGCTGTATACTTACAAGCTCATATCCAACACGCGCTCTTGAAATAATTCTTAAGTACCCATGATATGCGAAACTTATAGAGAAGATAAAACGCCCTCAAGGTCTATTGTGTTTGTAAGCTATAGGTGTGAAGCAGAAGTCGTGAATGATCCTGTGTTACCCAAATGTAATACCACCCCTCCCCCAACGCTCAAAGATCTGTCACTCAAATACTTCTGACAGTTTTAGATCACTTTTGTTGAAAATTTACATTTCATTTAATTTGTGGTTGATGGTTATTACATTTGTGGTTAAAACTTTATTACGTTTTTGGTTAACTTTTTATTACATTTGTGGTTGAATTTCATTACAGTTGTGGTTAGTATTACTTTTGTGGGTGATACAGATCCCCCTGAGATTTTATTTTTCCGTTAACTGACTATGCTAAAAACTTTAACAGGAAACTAGAATCAAAGTCATTTCCTAACAACGTCATTTATCTGTAAACAATAAAACCGTCTTTCTGATGGTGTTTTCAGTAAGATAATTTTAAAAACGTCCTAACATTTCGACCTAAGACACTATAACTAGAAGATGAAATTAAGTGTGCAGTTAAACGTGGAATTTGCAAACGTTAGTTTTTATTAAGTTCTTTATCGGTAATAGAAGTAAACCAGTAATGTCGGTCTTTCTGTAGCTTAGATTAGAGTTAAACTGCCTTGAATTTCAAAACTCGACATTAAAGAAAAGTTAAAAAATGGCTTTTGGGATATTCAAATTTTAGCTTACATATTTCTTTTTCCTAGAATTGTACGAGAGTGCTTGAGACAGTTTTGGAAGGCACATTCGGAGAATCCGAAGAGGTTGCCGAAGATTATGTGAATAAATGTCACAAGCTTTTCCCCTTTGCCAGGGTGTTCACAGCAAAGGAGGAACAACAAAAGAAGGTCAATGGCGAGGAAAACGCACATAAACAAGAAGACCCTATTTGTGATGGTGAAATCTGACTATAGACAAAAACAAAAAACTAAAGACCTATACTGCTGCTTTAGCTGTACAACCAGAAAAACTCAGAAAGTGGCTGATTAAAAAAGGAAAAAGGGCAATTTACAACATGGGGGCGTCGCTATCTGATTTTTTAATTAGCAATCTTGTTTGTCAGTCGAGTCGGTAGACTCGCGTTAAAGAAATGAGCCAACATGGCAGAGACAGCGGTTACTCCTCGTGCCGGGACATGAAGTCGTGCCTATGCAACTTATTATAGTGCATACAAAACAAGAGCACAGTTGGATAACGATATGGTCGACCCAGAACTTTTTTGCAGTGTTTTTCAACTCGATTTCGCAATCGGAGAAAAAATAAACTCTTTAATTCGGCACTGCAGAACCTTGTTGTCTGGTACATTTTGTTTCATCAGCAAAAAACACACGAAACTGACCTAGAATCGATTGTGAAATTTGAAATTTTGCCTGTCGAAAGCGAATCGCTACGTAATACACTGAAACCACAACTGGCAGGAACGACGCAAGACTGGAAAACAGGCCCAAGTTAAAGGAAAGCTTAAGCAACGACGGCAGAGAACAATAGTGAATACAGTAGTTGCACGCTGGAATTTGCCGTGCCGGTCAACTACACTCCGTCGCCTTCAAAACTACAACGTGAAAAGCCTGGAGTGTGTACATCATGTTTATGGAACTTAATTTGTTAGAAAAATTTGTGAAAAGAAGGAAATTGTCGCTTATGTTGACGAAGTAACATATATCATTTTCAAATATGCAAATTAGCAAAACAACAATCATTTCTTGAATTACATGACCAATGATCCTGAAACTTTGCACAATTGTTTAACTATAACATAAAAATGAACACACGTTATGAAAATAGCTCTTGTGTTGCATCAGTTTATCCCATTCGGTTCCCCCTATTGCGTCACAACTTTTGTAATTTGCATATTTGAAAAACCTTGACATCTCAGTAACCAAGAGAGTTACTTTGATGAAGTTAGCGACATTTCACTACTTTTTCAAAATCATTTCTAACAAATTAAGCTTCATCAACACGATTATACACTTTACTTGTGGAGTTCTTACGAATACGGGAACGATCAACAGAAAATCTTTTCAATATTTTTTTATCTTTATGTAGGGAGCTTAAAGTCACTATCAAGCTTATTTTTTTAAGTTCCAGATGAAAAGTAGAACCCTTTAATAGTAGTAATTCTCGAAAATAACACCTTTTCTCGCCGTTCCTGTTGCAAATTTTAGACTTGAGGCGTGTAATGATGACGTAGCAGGAGGCATATGACGTAGCACGAGGCATGAAGCAGAGACAATCTTCTTTATCTCAAAAAATTAAATTCTGGCTACAATAGTCATATTGTCATAACTTTAATCAATGAGTTATTTCCTTGAAAATGATTGAAATAAAAATTTAATGACATTTTCTAACAGAAACGACTATTTTTAAACAAAAACCACATAACTCACTGCTGCTACGTCACAGTCCCCGCCATCTCGGTCAAAATATATATTCCGATCTTTTTATTAGACGTGGAAATTTTCTTTGGTTATCGATTTTTGAGTTCACAGATGACAACAGTTTTAATCCAAAAAATAAAAAAATAAGCTTGATAGGGACTTTTAGTCGTTTTCTGTTCACAAAGCATCACTAGGACAAAAGAGAGGGCGTAGTCGAAAGGGGCAAATCCATAAATGGTTTTTTTTAGCCATCGTCGTCGAAGCCGTTTTCGTTGTTTAAGCTCCCTAACTAGACATAAGCACAAATAAAAGTTGTTTGCAAGAGAACACTTCAGTTAAATAGACTGTTAATAGCAGTGTAAAGATACTCAAAGGAATCTTAATGGTAACTTGTGTAACATATCTCTTAATCGTCCGAGATAAAAAGAAACGTGATTCACAGCGGAAAGTGTTTAGTTTGGATCACAAGAAAGGAAAATGCTCTAATTTTGTGAAGGTGATAGAATCGTTCCTACTTTTGTTGCTAAATAAGATTAATATCATTTCCATTCATTATACAAGGTGTTAATAAGTCGTGTTTATACCAGTCGAGTTACTTTGAAACCGGTTAATTTGTGTGTTGAAAGACACGAGGGTGCTTGCGAATTCAGATCTATCTCCCCTCGCAAAACATTCACCATGGTCTGCGTAGCGGCTCTTGAGGGAACTGGGGCTTGGGCTCTTGTGGGACTGAGGGGGAGGGATGAAGGTAGAACCTGCAACGAAGGCCTTGCACTCCTCGTATTTTTGGCCAGCATAGCGGCTCTTGGGGGGGGGGGGACTGGGGCTTGGGCTTTTGAGGGACTGAGGGGGAGGGAGGAAAGGAGAATCTGCAACGAAGGTCTTGCATTCCTCGTATTCTTGGTCTGCATAGCGGCTCTTGTGGGGGGGGGGGAGACTGGGGCTTGGGCTTTTGAGGGACTGAGGGAGAGGGAGGAAAGGAGAATCTGCAACGAAGGTCTTGCATTCCTCGTATTCTTGGTCTGCATAGCGGCTCTTGTGGGGACTGATGATTCTGCTCCCGTGGGACTAGGGAGAGTACCTCGAGAACCCAAGCCCGAGTCCCCTCGAGAGTCGCTAAGCAGGCAACATTCACAACACTGATGACGTGAATAGTCGTTTCTGTTGTTAGGAACACGAAGCAATCAGTTCAGGGGTACTTTAAGGAACAGGCGTATAGCTTAGTTGGTTAATGCGTGGCCTTTAGAGCTAGATGTTCCCAGTTCGATTTCCGGTGACTGCACGCCTGTTCCGAGTTTCTTCTGATCAGTGTAGCTGTAGCTTTGAAAACTCGTAAAACGGAGCATCTTGACAGAGGGAGGAGGTAAAGGGCACACCGTCGGCTTCCGTTGATAACAGCACTTTTTGAGAGCTGAAGAAACTACCGACGTTAAATAACGATGCCTTTACCTTTTACCTTTACCTTTGCTTCGCCTGATCGTTACGACAAAAAGTTGCATCTCATTGTATTAGAAAATACTGCTAGGTTCGTATGTGTTGTGGAAAGTATGGGCACAGTGATGGAGTTTCAGAAACTCGTTTACCACATCTCGTTTTATTTTTGCGGTAACTGCCTTGTAAGCAGGCGGGAGCCTCTTTGTCATTGTGTTGGTGCGTGAGTAAGTAAGTACACAACTCCAATCTTCGTTTTATCTTCGCCTAATCGAAAGAAATTCGTTGGCTGGTACTACCTTAGAGTAATGACTTTGCTGTTGATCGTTGAAACATGATGACAGCGCCTATTTTTAAATGCGAAGATCGTAGTAGGCGGGTCCTGGGGAAGTCGTTGGTATGCCGATTAAAGCCGAGTTGATCTATAATAACTCCGAATCACCAACCACGCCTACACCCAACCACCTGCACGATAGCCCCTGGGCTCTTCGAGTCACTAGGCACAAAGACAGTATTTCTTAGGGGTGCAATAAAAAATAAGCACGTGTTTTTTACAGCAGTTTTCTCCTGCTGCTTTTGAAAATCGTACTATTCACAATGTATAATGAATGTAAAAACATAACTCACTTGATTAGTAGTCCGACATTTCTCCCGAGTAAAGCGTTGTGCTAGTAATAAATCAAAAACGTACCCCCACAGCTTCCGGTCTGCTATAATAAACAACTGCAATTACATCTGTTGTTTCTTTTGTTTAAGGCAAACACAGGAAGACTGATACTTGTTGCCGAGAGCACGACCATTGTCCAGTAACAATTGGTGCTTTTCGAGCGAAGTGGGGCATTCTAAACCCGACGCCTTCTGCCATTAGCGATTATAACTGTGACTACCTATTTTGGAAATGTTGTCCCAGAAATGTTACAACGCAGTTGCAAAGAGTGTTGGCCGCGCCTATTTCAATGTATTGCGACTGAATTGCTTCAGGTTGGAGAAAAAGCGGCGTTGCAATTGGAAGTGGTGAAGGTTCCATTGCAACTATTCCTACAAAACCATTGCCGTTGCTTATCGAAACTACCACTTTTGAGAAAGGGGTCATAAACTTACAACTGCGTAAACTTTACAAGACAAATTACACTGTTTTATTTTTCCAGCCCAAATTTTACAGGAGCTTGGAGATTAAAGCTAACCCAAAAATGATAAAGAAAGTAAACAACCAATTTCGTAACTACATTTAACTTGCACAAAGACAAAAATTGAAGATGTCGATGCACGACAACTCACACTGTCCATTAATTTAGCCAAAAATGATAAGACAGGAAAAGGATAACACGGAGTAGTGCAAATATTGCTACAAGGGTTTCAGCATTCAGCATCCACAATTTTTAAAGTCTGGCATTAAAACACCCAGAGCACCAGAGCGATCGGGATCCGACATCCACTAGCAAGGCATCCAACATCCAGAAACAAGGTGCATCCACGACAAGGAATGCATCCAGCATCCACGGAATCTAGGATCTAAGCATCCGGCATCCGGAGGGTAGGGATCCAACACTTACTGGCAAAGCATCCAGCATCCAGATACAAGCGGCATCCAGCATCCACGGAATCTACGATCTAAGCATCCGACATCCACTGGCAAGGCATCCAGCATCTAGAAACAAGGTGCATCCACAATAAGGAATGCGTCCAACATCCACGGAATCTACGATCAAAGTATCCAGCATCCAGAGGTTTAGGATCCGGCATCCACCAGTCGAATGGATGGATGGGCTTACATGAAGCGACACGCCATCTACACAATAACCCGACCACCGTTTCATTAGGGAAATTCTTGTAAGTCTTGGAGAATTAGGAAACAAAAAAGCTCTCTTCGTTGGAAGTCACCAACCATCTCGCTTTGCCCCAAAAAATTTAAATTCTTCCGCCTATTTTTTAACTTGCAACATTCACTGACGGTGCTTTATATTTCATAACCTAATGATGACCAATATGGTCAAAAACTTTTGCTAGATTATATTTTTTTTTCAGATTTTTCATAGATCTGTTCCCTGTTTGGATTTTTTTTGTTTTTTGCCCACGAATCTCTTTCGGTATAGACTCAAAAGATACGTCGGTTTTACTACGCTCCAAATATGCTCTAAATTGAACAGGCATAGAACAAGTTTAGAAATGGTTTGAAAGGGTCTACTGAACTGAAATTGTCAGCACTATGCTTCAACTCGATATGAAACGGGTTGGTTTTTCTTATACCCTCTGATTTAATGTTGTCATCACAGTTGAACTGATTGACACTTTAAATGCAGCATTAATTTTGACAACACATTAACAGAGTGGTTTGAAGTTCAATATGGTTAGTGTCTAAGATACTTTTTTTTATTTTTGTTAACATCTACGTATGCTGGATTATGCATTCCTTATTTACCATCGTCTGGACAATGCATTCCTTATTTACCATGATGATACGTTCTTCATTTACCATCCTATCGATTGTACGTTTCATTCATATCACCGTCTGGATGATGCGTTCTTCATCGTTTGAAAGATGCGTTCCTTATCTACCATCGTCTGGATGATGCGTTATTATCTACCACCGTCTGCAGGATGCTTTCCTTATTTACCATCACATGGATGCTGCTTTCATTATGTACCAACGTCTTAATGATGAGTTCTTATCTACCATCGTTTGGAGGATGCTTTCCTTATTTACCATCGCCTGGATGATGCGTTTCTTATTTATTATCCCCATGATGCGGTACCTATTCTTCACCAACTGGATGTTGCGTTTCACATTTATTATCGTCCAGATGATTTGTTACTCATTTACGATCGTCTGGAAGATGCGTTCCTTATTTACTTTCAGTTGGATGATACATACTTGTTTGTCTTCCTCTCGAAAATACCATCGTTTGGATGTTGCATTCTTGTTTACCATCAACTGGATGATGCGGTCCTTATTAACCCCCGTTTCGATGGTACATTTCTTATTATGGAGATACCTATTCTTGTCTTCCTCTCGAAGATACCATCGTCTGGATGATGCATTCTTATTTACCATCAACTGGATGATGCGTTCCTTATTTACCATCGTTTGGATGGTACGTTTCTTTATTACCATCGTCTGGGTGATCCTTTCCTTATTTACCATCGTTTGGATGATCAGTTCTTTAACTACCATCTCCTGGATGATGCTTTCCTTGTTTACCATCGTCTGGATGACGTGTTCTTAATTACCATCGTATAGCTGTTGCATTTCTTATTTATTATCGTCTGTATGCCGCGTTCCTTATTTACCATCCGCTGTATGATGCGGTACCTATTCTCCATCAACTGGATGTTGCGTTTCAGATTTATTATCATCTGGATGATGTATTCCTCATTAACGATCGTCTGTGTGATACATTCTTGTTTACCGTCGTCCCGAAGATAAGTCCTTATCTACCATCGTCTGCATAATACGTTTCTTATGAACCTTCATCTGGATGATACGTTCCATATCTACCATCGTCTGGATGATAGTCCCTTATCGACCATCCTCTGAATGATGCGTTCCTTATCGACCATCTTCTGATTACTGGCCTCTTGTTTACCTTCGTCTTGACGATGCGTTCTTTATATTACCATCGTCTGGATGGTACGTTCCTTATTTACCGTCGTCTGGATGATGCACTATTGTTTACCTGTGTTCCTCATTTACTATCGTCTCGTCGGTGCTTTCCTTATTTACCATCGTATGGATGATGCGTTCTTTATTTACCTTCAATTGATGATACGTTCCTTATCTACCTTCGTCTGGATGGTATTTTTCTTATTTATCATTGTGTCGAAAAACACGTTTTGTTCAAATTGACTACGGGCAAGATCGTAAAGTTGCTCCCGCACTCGGAACCAATAAGATTGCAGGAATCGTTTAATCTTGCCCGCTCGCGCACTATAGCTCCAGTCAAAAAACGGTTAGTTATTCAATATGCGATACGATTATTATTATATGTTACTTTGTTGAGTGAATAAGCTGACTTCAAAGTTTTGGAGCTTTTAAAAATAAATTAAAAAGATCATGCATTGCAATCAAGGATTCAGCAAAGAGTCTTTCTTTCCTTTTTATTTCTATTGTTTTCATCAAACAACATCAAACAAAATTTGATATTTCTCAATGGCAACCTTGACGGTTCTTTGTAGCGTTTCGCTCCTTCGCTTATGGTGCTCATCATTTTGAGTCATGGCTGCAGCAAATTAGGATGGCATACACCTAGAAGTGTTTAGGAAGTAGTTTGCTCTATGTGACAGTTGTCTGTCCAGTAAGATTGGAAAAAATTTCCCTGCCATAAGGCGAAAAAGACAAGAAATTAAACAACATACTTTTCTCCACAGAATGCTAGTTTTTTTCAAGTTCGAGTTTTTTGTACTCAGGGAGGAAAAAAAATATGGAGTGAAAGTGGTATTTTTAGTCACTCATCCCCTGTGGTCTTTCAGTTGGCCGTACAAGAAGCTTGTCTAGTCGTTTAACAGTTGGGTTCAGTCCCTCTAAGCCCCCCTGTAGCGCAGGTGAGACCTCTGGAGTGAAATCAAACAAAATTGAATCGAAGAAGAAATTAGACAGAGCAGATTGCGATTAATTTTGTCCACTCTTAGACGAGGCGAGTGCTTGCAGCACCAAACACTGAGGTGGAACTTACAGGGAAACTAAAAAAAAAGAAGACCAAGGAACCCCCAGATAAGAGGTCTGGGGCTGAGGTGAGGTCTGCCAAATAGACTAGGGAACAACTCAGAAGCTCATGCCAGGTAGAAAAGGAGGAGGGAATTCGTCGTCCCATTCCTCACTAGAGGACAAGGGCATGAAAGAGAGTGAGTGATGTCCTTTTTTTAGAGTAGGTTTTCTGTTCTACTCCCCCCTCAAGTCTAGAATATCAACTTCAAAACCAATTATCCATTACACAGCTACATATTGATTGGATGGCAGGTCTAGAACATATGCATCGTAACCCGCAGGCAACAGAAAAAGAAGAAGTCCAAGGAATACCTGAAGAAGAGATGTGGAGGGCGAGGCTGCTAATTGGGATTTAGCTCAACAGAGAGGGAGAAGAGAAGAGGGGAATTAAGTTGTCGACCCTTGCCTCTTTAGAGGCCAAAGGCATGAGTGAGAGTGAGTGATACCTCAAAATGAGAGTAAGGTGCCTGTCTAGCTAGCTCCTCAAATCAAGAACATCAACTCAAAAATTGGTTATCTAGTAGACAGCTACAGATTTCAGCTGAAATAGTTTGGACTCGTTCTACAAACAATGGTGCAAAGTAAAAGCAGCTAAGAATTTCGAAGAGAATACTCTAGTAATCTAGTCAAAAGCTCCATCGAAACGGAAAGCAATCACTCGGGGCTCAAGAAAAGCTGTTCTTTTAAACATAATTTACAAACAAATACTAATCGTTATCTACCTTAGTATGAATAGGTAACTGAAGATAAAGTTTGAAAAAAAAGTCTTTCGATTTCCTCCTTAATATTTCGAGACTAA
This sequence comes from Hydrozoanthus tunicans, assembly GCA_026413305.1. Taxonomy (NCBI): domain Eukaryota; kingdom Metazoa; phylum Cnidaria; class Anthozoa; order Zoantharia; family Hydrozoanthidae; genus Hydrozoanthus; species Hydrozoanthus tunicans. The sequence goes on along the minus strand of JAOBAT010080373.1, from coordinate 9,316 downwards.
TACAACAAGTGATGGCAGTCGGTAGTATTGCTCAGTTAAGAAAAGATTCCTCCCTACCAGCAGGTTTGGATCCTGGAATGTTTGGTTCCTCCCTATTCCTTGTATTGTGATCATCCTTGTAACAAAACAGGAATAGAGAAAAGAGAGATCTCTAGTCCCTTCACAAAAGCAAGCATGCCAGCAGTAAACATAAGCAAACTACTAACAGGGAACCACTTTAGCTCCATTAGAACTGGTTTTGTGATTTTGGAGTGTCTCTAACCAGTGACAACTCTTACAGCAAACGTTTGGGAGTTCGGAAATGTTCTTCTTTGATATCCCTGACTGAACATAAGATCGAAAAGAGGAGTCTCGGGAAATCTAGAGCGTGGATAATAATTTCTCAGGGCTTTATGTTTAAGAGTAAGCGTTTTTCAGAGCTTACCGCAGCATCCACTTGTGTGCCAAGGTTCCTCGCTAAGGCGGATAGAGTAACTTCTTCCTCCTCATAAATTGACATGAAAATCGTCGGGAAGTCTTTGCAACATGATACGAGTATCCATCATCAAGAGTTTGGTTATATTAGGGATAGTGATGAAAAAAATGTTGGAACTTTACCTAGGCGACCGTTTGTTGAGGTAGCTTCAAAACGGACTCGTTCTAATGTTCTTGCAAACGTAACTGTTGCTCATCTGTTGACGCACAAGTCCTGTTTGTTGAACAACAAAATCATTGAAAGCATTGGTTTTGACGTAAATGCGTCTTAATTGTGCGTCAGCCGTTGTTGGTAAATGCGTCTTAATTGTGCGTCAGCCGTTGTTGTTGGCACAACTGTTGATTAAAAATGGTAAAGAAAATAAAGTTTCCCTTCAATATTACCAAACCACTACATGCAAAGTTACCTTGAAACACGTCACCATTTCTTTAAAACTGCTGATAAACACTTTTAAAGTATGACTGCAACTGGCAACGTCGATTTAAATTCACCTAAATGTTTTTACAGCGCAACAAAAACAATTTGCATTTTCTTGGACATGCACAACCTTGACTCTGTTGACGTCATCGAGATTTGTTTTGTTTTACAACAGATCTGTTGACCAAATATGGTAAAAATTCAACTTATTCATGCCCTTAGGTATGATAACAGAAACTATGTTATACTAGAACATTTAAGCGTTCACATCGTTAACTACAAGACCGTGTTCGTCCGAAAGCAGTTACTGTGTCTAGAGTAGATAATGGGAGGAAAACTATCTAAACAATCGGTTTCGTTTTTCCAGAAGCGAAGCAAATAGTATCAAAAAGGTAAACAGAAACGCAGAGGAAAGAAGCTCGAAGACGTCGAGAACACCTATTCGCTGTCCGGAGAAGCTGAGCTGCAAGATGAAAGAGACATTCTCTATAATCAGAATGCAAGACTCACTAGCTTTAACGAGGGAGATGCGGTAAGCGGAGTTCCGTCTACCAGTAGCAGGGACGGAACGGTTACCCCAACAAGACAACATGACTTTAACAGAAATAATGGCCAACGTCCTCTTCATGATTTTCACAGCGCATCATATTCCGCCCGGGCTCGTGAGGAAGAGGCGCCCGAACTTTATCTAGTTGGTCAATCAATCAATACCGAGCGACTCAAAAGCCTTGAAGGTTTAGACCCTGAGATTCGACGCCAGTTAATGTTTGACATAGTGCGCCCTCTTTGCGTGTACGAGTTGGTGTTAAGAATGAAAACGTAAGTAAAGTGGTCGTTTTATAGATATTAGATTGTTTTCGTTAGAATCTTTTGATTTAACATTCTTGGTTTTAACATCTACACATGCACACACTAGTATCCACATTATCTTGCAATCGTGATGTTCTACCTAACTCGAGCGGTACGCTACGCATTAAACGAAAAACATGAAAACCGTGCTTAAACGCTCGAAACGATAATGCCAAGGACAAAAAATGTAGGATTGTTGGACCATTCAAATCACGTTCGCCCTGTTTGTCTTGTTGTGACAAGTATGACCCTGGTTTTGCATAGTTACTGTTCAAAATGTTTTTGAAAGAGCTAAGATTATCTATACCAACTAAACTAGAGCTTTACTAGTGTTTTTTCGCTATACGAAAGTAATTTCCGGTTAAATAAGGTAAAGCGTTTGAAGCTGAATTGCTCTAAAAGTGTTTTAACTAAAAGCAACATAAGCCATCACATTTTTTGTTGCCTCTTTTTTACCCATTTACCCACTAGTAGTATTAACGCAAAACAAACGACAACTTGTAAATCGGAACATAACATCCGAGACTAATAGATTTCAAGAGTAATTATCCTGTAAAACATTGGTGGCAATTTTTCCGCCAAGGCATTAGTTGGTGTCGTGACTATCTGTCAGTCAAGTTATTGTAAACGTCATTAACGACTTCACTAATTAGATACTGTTTTGGTGTGGTCTTAGTATTAAATAAACCAAGTTCGTTCTGATAAAATGTGTGCAAAAGTTGGAACTTGTTTGAACGACGTTGGTGAAAATGAAAGTAGCTGATTGTTTAATTAAATAATCTACACTCTCATTGGATAATGACAACTTAGGGTAAAGACGAGCTATCAATTTGACTTGGTTACCACGTTGGAATGTAATGAACTTCACATTTAAGGATAATGACAGTTTAGTATAGGGACGAGCTTTCATTTGAAGTTGGCGTCTTACGTTCTCATGGAGTGTAATTAGCTTGATATTTATTGGAAAAGACATATTAGAGTTGTGACGAGTCTTTAATTCATATCAGAGCCTTACGTTTTCATGGAGTGTAATTAGCTTGATATTTATTGGAAAAGACATATTGACGATTATGACGAGCCTTTAATTAAAGTTGGAGCCTTACGTTGACTTGGAAGCGAATTAACTATTGCAACTTTAGTTATCACGTGTTTCTTATTTAATGGATTTTTCTTTCCATAGGAAAACCGACGGTTCCAATGAAGCTGTTCCACTGTCCCCATCCAGGAGAGATGATCTACTGAAGAAGTTGTTAGCTTATTAGTAACTGCCGTGTTTCCTGCCATATTTTGGTTATTACTTGCTGATTTCATAGGAATATTTTACAAGAAAATTTTTATATTTGGTATTGAAATTTCCTACAGCAGTTTTTGACAAATTGAAAAAATGTTTACCCAGTTTTGTAAATTTTATGCTATAATCAAACTCATCGTTTTTTATCCTACGTAAAAGAACGAGACAATTTAGAATGTTGGGCAGTTACTTAGCTAGAATCAGCTAGAATAAATCAAGATTGTGAAAGCATCTTAACCGCGTTCGCCTCCGTATTTTCTTGTATTAAAAAGTACAACCCTACACAAGTATACTGAGTTACTTTTTCATAACGCTTTTGAACGAGCCAAGGTTATCTTTACCAAACAAACGACGGCTCTACTAGTAATTTACCGTTAAAGGGAGTTAAGTTACTCTTTTGGATTTGACAAAGGGTTTTAGGCTGAATTGCCTTAAAATAAAACGTTTTAAGCTAAAAGTAAACAAACTCTAGCACTTCTTGTTGGCTATTTTTCATATCATTCATTTATTTACTACTAGTTTGAACACAGAAAAAAACCGCCACTGTTAAATTAGAGCGAAACGTCCAAGACTAAAAGTGGAAAAGACTAGTTCAGTGGCCTGATGACAATCTTTAATTTCAGGCCAGCACTGGCCTATGAGCGGTGTTGCGTTAGTAATAGTAGTAGTCCCTTAGCCCTGGTGGCGGGGCAACTCTGCTCTTCTAGTCATTAAACCCTTGTAGTCTGTCCGCCGGCGAGGCTACTCTGCCCTTCTAGTCACTTAACCCTGGTGGTCTGTAAGTTTGTAATGTTTTTCCATGCCGATGGTTATAGCTATAGTAAGTAATTAAAAGTGAAATTAACGAGACGGAGATGATCTACGCAGGAAAACAAAGTCGGTAATGTGTCAATATGTCTAAGGGTGCATACGTTTGAGCCTATTCCAACTACCCGGATTAAGGATAAATTTTTGAAATTTCTTCCGGATTGACAGGGCGATGAAATATATATTTCAAATTTAAAAATCAAAAGATTTCTATCCTGATAAAAGTTTCATTCGTAACTTCGCTGGAAAACAGCCTCATTTCAACTTTTGCCGATTCCCGAGATCCGGTTTTCTTAGCTTCTTTTTCCAGTTTTTACCGAAACCCAATCCTAATTGTTCTTAAAATAGTTTTTAGGCCTTGTTGACAAGTAATTGTTCAGGAATCATAGAAAAATACTTTCTGAGAAAAGTATCATTTTCAAATCGGAAGAATGTTGGTTCCCAAGGTTAACCTTGATTTAATTTTCCTTCGGCAGTTGGAATAGGAAAGAACTCGATGGGATGTTTATGAAATATAGACATTTTTCAAGGCTTGACTGCGAGAAACTAGGTAAGCAATGGATTTTGATCCAAACTTACATTGTTGTGCCCTGAGGCCAAGGACAAACTGTTAAAGAACCTGAAACATCTAATTTGTCACGATGTGACAATACGTTTTTGCTTTATTTTGTTATTAATGTTTTATTGCGTAAAGGTTAAATCCTTCAAATACTGAAAACAACGTACTTTCTCCATAAATTGTGCGAAATGATTTTGTTGTTTATCTGAATTGATTGGCCTTCTAACTTGAAAGAAGCCGACTGCATGCCATGCAGGAGCCGTGCCATTTCATGTTCTGTGCACGTGACTTTAATATCTGTTAACCAGTGCTTGAATCGGCTAATGAGTAGCTGTTTTAAGTAGCAAAGAGGCAAACTATACTTTTTTCTTTCCTTTTCATTTTTCCTCTATTTTCAGATGTTTTCGAAGGTGGAACAGTTACTTATATTGACAATGGAATGAAGTGGTATTGCTTACACCCCAAGGCCATTAAGGTCACGAAACAAATCTCCCACAATTCCACTTGAGACTCTGACAGCTATTTATAGTGTGTTCTGCATCTTAGTTCCATACTTCTGGAAGAACTCGCAGCGATGGGACTATTGCTGAAGTTGGTGTTTGTGGCAACATGTTTCACTGGAACACACAGTTTCTGTGGTATGTAACAGTCTTTTGATCGGGTATTCTCCCGGGGTAACCGTCGGTAATGCTAGCAAGGTGGTAAAATTTGTTCAACATTTGACCTGCTAATGTAATTTGGAAAGAACTTCTCACTTCTTTTCTCTGTAGCAGACGAGATCCAAAGTTCTAACTGTTTCGATGGATATATTCTGCGTTTTGACCTAAGCAGTTAAAGTTTTTTGACCTAAATTGCAACTAAAATCAAAGCGTATTTGCCTACCTACTGAGTGCTGTATATGGCTTTGGGTAGCAGTTAAGAAATTATATGCAACAGCAAAGCGAAAGCGGCCAAGAAAGTAGGCTGAACTAGAAAATAGCGTCTCGCATAACGGCCCAGATGACAATTACCCTTAGTTTCCTAACTGACAAAACTTCTAAGTTATCGACCAAGTTGGTCTTACATAACACTCGATACGTTGTAACTGGAAGGTTTGATGTGTAAACAATAAAAATAATAGCATTAATAGTAATAATGATGGGGATAATAGAAATGACGAAACTGTTTTGTTTTGAGTTTATGCTTGGTCGTATTGACCTTTCACCAGAAAAGGAAGTCTAAATCAGCTTTTTTGGTTTTTGGCATCACGTTTCAATTGCTCAAAGCACGTTCTAGTTGACAAAACTCCTAATTGACAAAACTTAGTTGTTAACCAAGTTGATCATGATCTTACATAAAAGGGAGTAGCTTTTTAAAAACGCTTGGGAAACAAGGTTTTGAACCGTACACCTCGTTGTGTGATTGTTTAACCTTCTCCGACTTTTTCAACTATAAACTAAAAGGTTTTATAGTGATTTGAAATTTTTTTACGAATAATCTCGCTACGTGTGCTCCTTTTCGTGACATTCGGCGGGTTGCTGTCACACTGAACATCTGTGAAACAAGGAGGCCATTGTTGTCCTGCACTTGGCCGTTTTGATTAGCGAAAGACAATAGTTTGGTTCGGCGTTTCCGGCCATGTTGTTGATCGACATGGCATCTAGGTCTTTTACAAATTACACTCAAGCTGTCGAACTTTTGATCTTGTGGAGTTTCACATAGCTTTGATAAGCAGCGCTCATTTGAGATTTAATTTGTAATTTCGAAGAAAGTAAGTTCAATGAAATCGTGGAGCGACGAGCCATTCCGAATGCGCTCAAACGCATCTTTTAGTCCGGGGGGAGGGGGGGGGGGGGGTACTTCAGGGTTAAAATTGAAGGGGTAGCGATGACCGTCGGATGACCCTCTTCATATCAGTTGTTGTACAACTGTAGTTGAACTGCGTTGCCACAGGCAAACTAGTAATTCAAAATTAACTGGAATGTTTGATTGATGTGTAAACAAATTTAAAAGCAACTTTTGGCATCACGCTTTCTGAGAAACTGAAGTACTTTTAAAGCACAGTTTTCTTGTTTTAGAAAATCAGCTAGAATAATCACAGCCAAGAAAAGCCTGCCTTGAATCGACTAGTAACTAATGGAAGCATCACATATCGATTTTGCCCAAAAGAAACGGCAATTTTATCTTTAGGGGTTGTGTGTGTGTGTGTGTGTGTGGATAGATAAACTGAATAAAAAAACGGCGTTTTGGGCGCAATTTTTTTACTTTTAAGTAAAAGCAGCGCGCGCCTTACCACGACGCGCACGGATATTGAAGACACGATGTAAAACTCAAATTACCTCTGAGTAAGAAGCAAAAAGGGTTGAGGTGACTCCTTGTTATTTTTCAGGCGACAGAAGACTGAATGCTGATTTGTCTCGAGCAGCAGTGAAAGCAGGAGAATGGCTGAGGGAACAGATGGGTGAGAACGGAACTTTGACTTTGGGTCACGGTAGCGCTTGGGCTTTTCACAGTCTGCGCCTTGTTGGGTACTCCGTGCCGAAAGTATCGAAACTTGGAGCTTACCACCTCAAACAAGAAATCGAGAGAATTGGCCTCGACAATGTTGTTGGAGGAAGATTGGCATTATATATTCTCGGTGTTATCTCTTCTTGTGAGGATCCAAGAAACTTCAACAACAACGATTTGGTTTCCACTCTTAAAGGAAGGTTTCAAAGGTATGGAGAGCGGAGTGGCTTCAACCATCCGTTCCAGTATGGGCTGGCTTTACTTGCTCTGTGTACAAGTGGCGAAAGGATTCAGAAACCAAGAGTTAAGTTTTTGATAAAGAAACTGAAACTTTCAAATCGAGACGACGATTCTGTACACAGCATTGATACTCTATCACTGGGAACAGTAGCACTTTCTTGCATCAAACGAAGCAAGCAAGCAGAAGGCAAAAGAAAGTGGCAAAAAAAACTGAAACAAGTGACTGAAACTGCAACAAAGAGATTAATTGCTTTCAAGAACAGAAATGGTGGAAAATTTGGAAACGAAGCAACAACATCCCTGGCAGTGCAGGTATAAACCCTTTTAACTCATGTATCTTCTTTTATCTTATAATCACAGCCAAGCAGCTCCCTGACCTCTTCCTAACCCGACCCGCCCACCCGGGGGGTAAAGGTAAAGTAAATTATACTCTATCACCTCTGAACGAGTATGAAATATTTAATAGCTAAACTGCATTATCACAATAAACTGGACAATAAAGTAGGTGGTGGGCATCTCATTTATTTTTGGCAAATGTCTGATAGCAGAGTAAACTGTAGATATAGCAATATATGGAAAAAATATGGTGATTTGAACGGGTCTAGACAATCATTATGTTATCCTCACACAACTGCCACTTTTTCATGTTTATAAGTAACATGGAAGATTCGCGAATAAACTTAAAACATCCGTTTTGTTTAGTTATTTATATGCTTGCTTTTGAAACTGTAAATTTACGCTTAGTACAAATGTATCGCAGAAGAGATGCCTTCGAGTGGTTATAACTTTAGCTCTTTCATCTTAATATACCCTGCACGGGGAATTACCCAAGGGAACAACCTCTTCACACCGGTATGCGAACAACGCAGTTGCGTACATTCCGTAACGCTACTAAATATAAGATTTCTAGGTAAGGATTTATTAAAAATTCTCAAAAGCTGCAAATATGTACGACATAACCACGCTGGAAACTATAGAACAAATTAAAAATCTAAGATAATGATTGAGATAAAACAAGAGTTACACAAAATTAAAAAGACCAGTAAAAACAATTGCAACACTTCTGAAAGATTAAAAAATCAAGTAGACTATCAGTTAAGACAAATGTCAAGATTTGCTTTCTTTTTAGAGCATAAAAGAATGTGTTTTTTGTTTGTTTTTTAAAAAGTTAACTTCATAAATGCTTTTTTTACAGTTCATATAGTGTCGGTATATATTTTCGTAAATGCTTTTTTTAAAAGAAAACCTATTAAGTTCATATAGTGTCGGTAATACAATGCAATGACACACTACGCGATTTTGTACGCCGATCCTAGCTAATTTGGGGTGGCAAGTCGTGGCGTTTACTCGCTCGTATCTGACATGCAAGAGATTGGTGATTTTATGTTCCAGTCGCGACAATCAGAAAAATTGGCCATCCTAGAACGTGACGCACTAAATGAATTTGAGCGAACTTTGCCAATCGCAGCGATTACCAAGTAAATTCATCTAGTGTAACCCTGGTTTTAGGCAGAAATAATGTTCTTAAACTTCCTACTTTAAAAAAAAAGTCTTTCAAGACTAAATGTTTAGCTATATTTTTTTCAGGCACTGTTAGCCGCTGGTGTAAATTGGAAGAGTTGGAGTTGTGCAACTGTAATGAAACAATTGTTAGCCATGCAGGACAAACATGGCGCTTTCAAAAACACCCTTGGTACAATCCATGCACTCCCTGCTCTGATTGGCTCTTTGCATGATGATGTAAAAGATATATCCTGCCCTAGAAACGGTAAGACGTTGATAAGGGAAATTTTGAATGATTGCACACAGAACATTTAATAATTTTGCTACAATACAATACTAGGCAATGCAATACATTACAGAACAACACAACAAAATACAACACAATACATTACAATGCATTACAATACAGTACAGCACAATACAATACAATAGAATACAATGTAATACAATACAATACAATACAATACAGTACAATACAATACAATACAATACAACACAATACAACACAACACAACGCAACACAATCCAATCCAGTCCAATCCAATACAAAATTATACAACACAATACAATAGAATACAATGCAATACAATACAATACAATACAATACAACACAATACAATACAATACAATACAATACAACACAATACAATACAATGCAATACAATGCAATACAATACAATACAATACA